>BCLH01001288.1:78752-93918 GCA_001602315.1 Zoysia pacifica
CTTCTGGAACCTGGACTTTAGATATATCATCATTATGTCCTTTATTTGGATATGTTTTTATGAACTATATTCAATTTATTAGAAATACTTTATAAGTATGGTTATACGATTAAATTTAAAACTTTACATCAGGTTTAATCTTTCGATCTATGAATTTACTTCTAAATATCAATAGTGTATTTATATTAAAATAATACAACTAATAACAATATAGTGTGTATGGTGTTCGATTACCTTTGTCAAATGTAAGGAATTTATACACTAATCGAAAAACCCATTTTAGAGCATACTTTTTCTTAAAGAGAATATAATTCAGATAAAATTTGATCATACTTATTAATCTCATTAGAAAAGTGTTGTTCTGTTATATTAAAAATGAACTATTTCTAAAGAAAAGTTTTGTTCACTTAAATATTGATTGAATTTGTATGAGATTAGGGAGTATAGTGATGGTAAAATGGTGAAGGACTTTTGGAGGAGTGTTGTAGAAGTTGGGTGTCAATTATGGCCAAAGTGAAATGGAGTTATTCAGACAAAGAGCGAAGACTCTTCCACCATGGCGAAGATCGAAGCCATCGGCAAAATGAAGCGAAATGCATGATGAACCCCCCTTCTTGGCACGCCAACTGTCAGTGTTTCATGCACCGACACAGTAGAATTACGTATTTGAATAGAAGTTTGTGCGCTCTTCTTGTCAATGTGGCCTAGTCTATGAGAGACTTAAAGATATACCTGGTTCGGGCCACCACAGAGGTGTAATACCCTACGTTCAGGCACAAGAGACTGGATTGTATCAGCTCAAGAAGTTGTTATAATGATGGTAGAACTCTTGTTCGAGCAAGAACCCTAGAACACATGTGTTTTGTGTTTGTTGTGTGTTTCTTGCCTGTCAAAGCCCCCCGGTGCGCCCTTGTACAGGGGTTGGCCCCCCGGTGCGTCCTTATATAGGGGTTAGACCAGGGTTACATAACTTGGAGCGTACAAAACCTAGCGACCCCCTGGCGGGTGGGGCTGCGAGCACCTCGAAGTTTATTCCCTGATAGCTTTTGGGCGTCAGGTAATCTTGTCGTCGTCCTCATCTTCATCCTTTGTCCACCTCGAGGAGAACAGGGCCATCTTTTTCCAGTACATAGTACCTGCTGCACAGTGTCAAGAATCTCTGCTCTTGTCAAGCATTGGTCGCCCAAATGGCGGTGCCCGACCTATGGGTCAGACGAGTAAGGCGGTTGTCCGATCTTCGGGTGGTCTAATTTTTCGTTGAGTAGCCCCGACCATCGGGTGGTCGAGATGTATGTTCGTGCGAACTCGACCATCGGGAGTCAGAACACGTCTTCGAGTAATCCCGACTCGGGAGGTCGGGCCGGGTCGCGTCTTTGGGTGTATCTTCGGAACTTGGCGGAGTTGAGTCATTTGTGAGCTCTGGTTAAGCCCGCTGAGTGATGGGCCGTAATTCGTAGATAGACCTTCGAACTAAACAGGGACCGTAGGTACCCGGGGTATAAGATCTCGACAGTAGCCCCTGAGCCCTGTGCTATTTGCAATCTTTGTTAAGGCGACGCAGGGCTAAATTGTGGTGGTCTTCGTGCTTTGCTGTTGCTCTTCAGCAGTTGATCCTAGGGGTGCGCACGAGCGCACCCATAGGGCGTAGCCCCCGAGCCATTGGGTGATCTGGAGGGTCGGGGGATCCAATCTTCGTTCTTCAGGGACAGATCCGGCGGGTGCGCGCAAGCACGATTGTAAGACGTAGCCCCCGAGCGACTCGAAGGGTCGGTCGCAGTCTTCAGAAAAAATCCTATGGGTGTGTGCGAGCGCGCCCGTAGGGCATAGCCCTCGACCCCCCTAGGCGATCCAAAGGGTCGGTTGGGGGTTCAATCTTCGTTCTTTAGGGAAAGATCCTGCGGGACGCATGAGCGCGCCCGTAGGGCATAGCCTCCGAGCCCTCGGGCGAGCCGAAGGGTCGATCGAGGGTTTAATCTTTGGTCGGATTCTCAAAGTGGAGGTGTTGTTTTCGTGCCTAACCAACTGTAGTCGAGTGCGGAGGATTTGGATTTCCTGACCGTCCAGGGTCGGAGGCGACCTCGCTGGCAGTCGGATTATGAAGTGAGTGCCTAGATTGGAGCAATCGGGCTGCTCGTGCTTCATGATCGGTACTGCGTCTAGGTCAGACCAAACAGATTGGTCGGATTCCATCGTCGGCGCTACGAGCGGGGGTCGAACTAGAAGGTCTAGTCAACAACCCTGGATTGCTCAAGTGGGCGGGTTTTGATCCCTCAGAATACTTAGAAAATATCGGGAATGAACCCGATGATTGGACGGTTCCACCACATCCCCATGGACGATGGAGGTTGAGTCTAGGAATTGTAACCGTCAGGTCGATTGGACGGTCGGGGTACGCTGATCGACGACTACCAAAGAGTGCGTCCCATCCTACTAGCGTCAGACAGGCATTTACTATGGTAGCAGGCTCGGGCGTGTCCCATCAACTGACGGAGGCATCTATGTGCGGCTCTGGGCCCACCTATCGGTGGGTGGGGGCCGAAATTGCAGGTGCCCAATGGCTTGGGCAACCCATCATGACATAGTAAAGGAGAGGGTCGCGTCGTGCGTCAGGAGTTGTGGCAGACGAAACCGCTCGCCTCCCCTGCCATAAAAGGGGTGTAGAGTGAGATGTCAAATCTCACACCGCCATTCGCTTTCTTCCTCCTCATCGTTGTCGAGTTCGTTCTCGCGCTTGCCATCATCGTCATCATCCCCGTCGTGCTTCTTCTCCACCTTCGTCGCGCTCGCCTCCTTCATCTTTTTTACCATCGCCATGGCTGCTGCATGGAGGGAGTCGAACACCAGCGAGGAGTTGCTCGACGCCTACGCTCGGGCGGGCATCCTCCAGCCGAAGGCCATCGTCAACTGGATGCTAGCGTTGGGCGAGCAGGTGCTGACACCGTCAAGCCTGCAGATCGTGAGCTTCGCCGCCTTCCATGAGCTCGGGCTCACACCGTCGTGCTCCGACCTCTTTTGCGGCCTCCTCTTCCACTATGGCGTCTGCCTCCACCACCTCAACCTGAACAGACTGCTCCAGATCACCGTCTTTGTCACGCTATGCGAGGTGTACCTCGGCATCCCTCCTCACTTTGCGCTCTGGAAGTACTTCTTCCACGTCTTCCACTGCCTGCTAGGGTTGGCAACGAGCGATTCGTCGGGGGCGCCAGGATCCAACTCCGGGGCGCGAAGGACAGGGAGTACGTCTGAGTGCCGCTCCGAACGTCCTTGAAGGGGTGAAGCGACGAATGGTTCTACCTCGACATTGTCGCTCCTGCGCTGCCGGCGTTCCATGACGAGCCCACCGAGTTCGGTGACTCATGGTCCGAAAAGCCGTTGGCTACCGAGAAGAGGGCGCTGGGACCACTCATATAGCGCATCGACCAATTTCGGACTGCAGGGTTGAATGGTGTTGTGCTGATCGCGATGTTGGTGTGGCGTTGCGTTCAACCGCTCCACTTCCAAGCCCGGCACTTCTACGACTACACCGGGGGCCTCGACGACACTCACAAAGTGGTCAGGGTGGAGCTGTCAGAGGAGGACGTTGAGGCTCGGGTGTCACGACTGCTGGAAGGTGATGTCGCTAACGACCTGAGCGGTGGGCCGGTGACGCTAGCCGAGGATCGGTCGGGCACAGTGGTATGTCGATTCTTCGTGGAGTCTTGGTTGCTAAATTTCATAGTGTAGTCGTTTGTCATTAAAGTTGTAGACCTTATTGGTTCGTTGCTGTGGTTGCAGACGGGTGTCGCTCCTTCGTGCATGCCAGCAGAGTCGACCCCGGCCACGATTCGCATGAGCCCGGCTGGCCCAGACCTGGTCGGGTCGAGCGGGCACGGCCCAGGAGAAGAAGAAGAGGAAAAAGACCGGCGGCTGGAAGATGCGGGGCTGCAGGATCATCTACCAGGTCGGGCACGATCGTGAAGCTCCCAAAGCGGAGACTGGAGATCGAAGACTCTCCTACCATGGCGAAGATCGAAGCCATAGACAAAACGACGCGAAACGCACGACAAACATCCCTTCCTGGCGTGCCAACTATCAGTGTTTCATTCACCAGCACAGTAGAATTTATGTATTTGGAGAGGAGTTTGTGCGCTTTTCTTGACGATGTAGCCTAATCTACAGGAGACTCAAAGATATACTTGGTTCGGGCCACCACGGAGGTGTAATAGCCCACGACCAGAGGCGAGAGAGTGGATCGTATTAGCTCAAGAAGGTGTTACAATGACGGTAGAGTTCTTGTTCGTGCAAGAACCCTAGAACATGGGTGTGTTGTGTTCGTCATGTGTTTCTCGTCTGTCTAAGGTCCCAGGTGCGCCCTTATATAGGGGTCGAACCGGGGTTACAGGGCTTGGCACCTACGAAACCAAGCAACCCAACCCCTAGCGGGTGGAGCCGCGAGCATCTTGAAGGTTATTCCCTTACAGCTTTCTGGCGCCAGGTCATCTTGTCATCGTCTTCGTCCTTTGTCCACCTCGGGGTGGACAGATCGGCTTTTCTAGTACACAGTACCTGCTGCACAGTGTCAGGAATCTCTGCACTTGTCGGGCGTTGGTCACCCAAAAGGCGGTGCCCGACCCGTGGCTCAGACATGTAAGGTAGTTGCCTAATCTTCGAGTGGTCGAATTTTTTCATCGAGCGGCCTTGACCCTCAGGTGGACGGGTTGTATCTTCGGGTGAATTCTGCCAACGGGGGTCGTAACACTTCTTCGAGTAATCCCGACCCTCAGGAGGTCAGGCCAAGTCGCGTCTTCGGGTAGGTTCGACCCTCAGATGGTCAGACCGTGTCTTCAAGACTTGGCAGAGTTGAGTCGTTTGTGAGCTTTGGTTAAGCCCGGGAGCGTTGGGCCGTAATTCATAGCTGGGTCTTCGAACTAAACCGGGACATTGCATAAAGAAACCTATTCGGTGCCAAGTTTGACCCATCTCAAGCTTATTCACCATATGCCTGTCGCTTTGCCTTGAGATAGCCAAACCACCTTCTCAAGCTCTTCCCTATGCATATGGATATCTCAAGGTGGTTAGGCAAAGATCTAATTTTTTGTTCTTTTCTTTTATCTTTTTACACATAATGCATGATAGTGCAAACATTTAGTCCACGGAGGAGTCCTATCTATCATGCATTGCAAGAAAATAGACCTACTCTACTATGTACAAGAATAACCTCCTTAAAGAGTAGATTAGCGTTGTAGCTCGATCAACATGTGGTGGACTTCAAGAATCTTCAATTCACTTCACGGTCTACCACTTAGGCCCTTCACTTCTTCTTGGAACCCAAAAGAGTTTTGGCTTCCTTCTCGTTCCACGATCACCTTGGGGACTTCTATTTTCTTGATTGTCCTCTTATCATTTGGCGGTCCGAGCGGCTTGGCATTCACTTTTCCATCCTTATCCTTGAAAAGGTTGTAGTGCATATCCTCATGAAAAAGGTTAGCGTTAGACATAATCTTAGGCTCACTCGCCTTGGGACAATCTTTAGAGCGGTGACCATCAAGGCAACACCTCTCACAGTAGTAGTCATCCGCCATGTGTGAGACTCCATTCGGGGATCTCATCTTGGTTGCCAATGATGTTGAAAGATATGATCCTACACCCTTGTGGTTGTGGTTGTTGATGAGATTCTTGCTTAGAATTTCCTTTTGAATTTGCCTTCCTCTAGTAAGCGGCTCGAATGCATCCATCACGGCCTCTCTCTCCTACTTGAGCTTCGTGTATTCCATCAAAATAGATGGCTCAAGAGTAGTACTCTCCTCGGAGAGGGTTAGATTGTAAGAAGTAGAAGCTTCATTTAAATGCTTAGCAGAGTTAAGAAGAGAGTCAAGATCAAGAGCTCTATGGGAGCGCACTAATATCTTATGCTTCTTACTTAGCTCTACATGCTTCGCATTGAGATCCTCATAAGACTGACGTAGAACACCATGAGAGTGCTTAAGAGCGTTGAACTCCCCCTCAAGCTCTCGAACTCAGAATACCGCCACTTCAAGCTCCTTCGTCACCACCTCGATCTTCTTGGACTTCTTGATGATGGTCTTGTTGGCCTTCTCAAGAAAGAGAACAAGATCATTATAGCTCGGTACATCATCTTCTTCAACATAGCTCTCCTCTTTTTCCTCAAGATCATCATCCTCATCAATGAAGCCCTCACAACTTCGGGCCATCAAGCATAGCGGAGGTGGTGGTAGCTCATTGGTGGAGCTTGTCATGGCAATACCGCGAGCGCTTCTTCACTTGAAGATGAAGAGTTCGAATCATCATCGCTGAGCCACTCACCAACAATATAAGCTTTGTGCGGAGACTTTTTCTTCTCCTTTCTCTTGCTCTCCTTCTTGACAAAGAACTTCTTAAATTTTCTCTTAGGCTTGCGTTCTTCAGCATCACTCTCACTAGATGCTTTCTTCTTGCTCTCCTTCTTGGGCTTGGACACTCCTTAGCAAAATAGCCCTTCTTGCCACAATTAAAGCACCCGAAGTTTCTCTTGGAAGATGAGGGTCTTCCTTTGCGGAATAACTTCTTCATCAAGAGCGCGAGATCCTCATTATCATTCTCCACATTCTCATCTTTCTCCACCTTCTTCTTCTTCTTCTTGTTCTTGCTATTGGGAGATTCTCGATCAATTTGAAGGGCAAGATTCTTGGACAATTAGAGTCGGTGGAGCTATAGAACATGTATCCCTCATAGGACGTGAGCTTCCCTAGCATAACGTCAACGGTGAGAGTAGCCAAGTTGGTTTAGAAGAGACATGTGATGATGAAGTTGTAGCTTGGTGGCAACATCCTCAAGAGCTTTCTCATGATCTCCACATCATCAATTTTGTCCTTGAGGCCCAAGGCATTGATCTCCTCCACCACTACATGCAAGCGAGAATAAACATTGTTAGCTTTTTCATGAGGTTGCATGGTGATGAAATTATATTTGTTTTTAAGAACATAGTAACACTTTTCTTTGGCCTCGGAGGAGCCCTCATTGATGTTTTGCAATTGAATCCATATCTCATGCACGGTGAATGATGCATTAATTCTAAAAAAGACATTTTTATAAATGCATCCAAACATGACATTCTTGGCTTTATCGTTGTATTTAATGAAAATGGGATCAAGGCTCTCATTCTCATTCGTAGCATTGTTAGTACCTTGTCACGCTTTCCCATCGATCGATTCTAGGTAGGCTTGCATGAGAGCCTTCCAATAAGAGTAATTGTCCCCATCGAATACGAGCGGAGTCTCCATCCCGTTCAACATCCTTACTCAAGATAGTGAAGCCCGAAAATGAGCACTTGGCTCTGATACCACATGTAAGGATCAAAGACACCGAGAAGGGGTTGAATCGGTGGACTTATAGCACTAATTTTTCTGCGAACTAAAACTATGAGACTCGATGGCAACGGAAGCAAATCTAAACAAGTCTAGTAGGCCAAGACCCATAACAATGCTAGTGATAAGGAAGTAACAACAAACAAGCTCTAGCATGATAGCCACGAAGAGTAATCAAAGAACTACCTATCACACTACTCAAACGGTAAGTAAATGCGGTAAGTAAAGAGAGTGAGATAGAGAGTGCTTAGTGATTTTTTCTCGAGATTTCAGAAGGTAGGCGCCTTCCTCTAATCCTCGTTGGACCACTCCCGTCGGACTCCCAGTCCCTCCCATCGTTCTCGAAATGATGCTCACAAGGATATGCTTCACTCTCGGAGTGAAGTCACCAGCGGCTTGGCTGTCGCACACAATACCCAAGCGCTAGAGCAAACCTCCAAGGCTCGGACGCTCTCTCTTGGTTTCTCTTTCTAGCGGGAGACCCAAAACTGCATCAAACTTGACGATGTCTTACATAATCTTCTCGTAAGCTTGATCACCGACTCTTAGCCGGTCTAGGCTGCTCACACTAAGAGTAATAGGCAAAGATCATCCTCTCAAGCCTTACAAGCTCTAAAAGTATATGAATGCTCCCTATCACTCTTCTACTAGCACCAAAGATCTCTAATCTTGTAATGTGCTTTTTTGATGGTGTCCCTTGGCCTCTCACAACTTGGCTCCTGTAATTCTGATCAAGGGCACAAACGAAAATGTCCCCCTCCACGGTTTAAATAGGCTCCAAGATCCAAAACAACAATTGGAATATGATGTCATAAAGCTAACTACTTTATAAAATCACCAGACTGTCCAGTGACCCTTCTTTCTCCTCGGCCACGGAAACACCCTTTCTGAAATCTATTTCATAGGATACCAGACTGTCCAGTGCATACCTTCGCCAGACTGTCAGGTGACTTTCACTTTTGGATCCTCAAACATCTTCTCTGGACTTCAACTTCGACCTCACCGAACTGTTCGGTGGCTGCCACACTAGACTGTCTGGTGTCTCCTTTGCAGCAACTCCAGAGGGCACCTCTCTTTGGACTGGCTCCTTCAGAGCTCACCGGATTGCCCGATGATTGAATCTCCAGCTGGTCTTGAGCTTCGGTCTTTGACTTCTCTTCCTTTGCCATCTTTAGTGATTTCTGAGGATCTAAGGAGCATTCACACCCTCTAACACTTGTATGACAGGAGACAAATGATCTTATCCCTTTAATAGTACCGACGTTTCTATGGACTCTTAGCTATTTCTTGGCCTTGATCCTCTAATGCTCGACAACTCCTCTTCTACGGTTCGTCCTTGCGATCCACCGAGAAAGCCCACTGTGTTGAAGTAGAATCAACGGGGTGGTAGCTATAACACAAGGTTACTTATGGTTGTTCATTCAATCACCAAAATCGATTCATGCCTTCTAAGGAACTTTAATGGTCATGAAGCTAACACCGGGGAGGCTGGAGTTGGGCCGATTGCGTATCGCCGATCGGGTCGGGGTGGCAATGAGGAATGGCCGCATGGGCACTGTGGCAGCCTAGAGGTGTGGCGATGTGGCCTGTGTGGCTAGTGCGTGGCTAGGGTTCCATCTCCTCCACTGGGCTTGGGCTGAAATTCAATGGGCTATTGATTTTTAGGGTAAAACGGGTATATCGGGTACCAGATGCTTAAACCAGATTCAACCCGAAATGAGTTTGGGTTCTAAGACTTCCGACTCGAAAAATTACTCGGGTACCGAGTATCAGGTTTTTCTGGTTCAGTCTTGGGTTTTTTTGGATTCGGTCTTCAGGCTCAGGTTTATGCCCAAAGTGAGTATGGAGTCCAATTTATAGCCTTCAAATGTCAGCGAGGAAACTTGATTTGCATGCCAAGCCACCGTCGGAGTCTTCAAAAAGTGCAGGAGAGCCAACACATGGAATTTGCCCAGAAAACACGCCAACTGTCGGTCTGCCAACTTGTGGGTTCAGCCAACCCTAGTGTGGTCCCTCTCTGGCCCATCTTTGGCCAGCCCCCCCTCCTGGTGGGTCATGTGCAGGATTCTTTCGCAGATCCTACAAAATATTCTTTCAATCTCTGCGGTTTGACTCCTTGCCACATGGCACCATCGTCGGTTTGTTAACTTTTGTCATGTTGGACCATTTCCTCACTTTATAAAATTTATTTTCACCTGCATACATATTTTCTTCAAGTACAAGTGGAACTATATTATTTGAAATAAAATACGTGTAAGAAATGTTAAGTCTTTGTTTATTTTCCAAGGTTTATTGGTTGTATAAGTGGTGCTTAAGAATCACCAACAGTCATTATGTTCCTAAAAACTTATATAGGAAATGAGAACCAAAATGAATATAATGTTTTTATTTTTTTAAAATATTCAATCTTATGAATCACATGTTCTAGCAGTAAGATTAAATTGTTTTTGTGGTGAAAATTGATTGCTCCAATCGTAAAAATAAATTGTTCCAACTGTTACAGTGGACACATTCTTGAAATAGAAGGGGATACAAAAATAAAAAGAATGATAGAATTCAGTTGATGCATGTATGGTGGATGGCAATATAAAAATCTAAAAAGAAGTAGGAATGAACATAAAAATAAATAATAATAAAATATTGAAATTTTAAAAGAAAAAAGAGAATAGTAAAACAACTATTTTTATAAAATGGCTCAGCCACAAGGAGAAGGCCAAATAGTGTTGGGAAAAATTTAACAAGAAAAAAGAAAAATCTCAAGGAATGTGGCCCACTGGAGGCCATGTGGGTATGTATCTAAGATCAAGTGACCGAGAAGAGAGGGGATTGAATCGGGCACTACAATATTTCGATTTTTCTAACTCTTCAACAAATCTAGTGAAAAGGCAACCAACTCCTCAAAATATATTCTAATAAGAAACAAGCTAGGAGACTAAGGATATGTGCTAGATAAAAGGCTAGGCTAAGAAGGAGACAACATGAAAGTCTATCAAGCAAAGCACTTCGGCATGATAGCCACCAAGAGGTAAGTAAAACAACTATCAACACTACTCTCGAGAAGGTAAATGCAATATGTAAAGGAGTAGAGAAGAGATGCACAATGATTTTTGTCGAGATCTTGGAAATTTGGTGCCTTCTCCTAATCCTCATTGGACCACTACTGTCGAAGACTTGGTCCCTCCTATCGTTTCCTAGAACGGTACTCTCTAGGAGTACGCTTCACTCCCTAAGTGAAGTCACCGATGATTCTGGTTGTAGCAAACAATACACTCTCGCAAGACTAAGCTTCTAAGGCTCGGGCGCTCTTTCTTGATGTCGCTTTCAAGTGGAGCACTTCAAACTGCTCACAAACTTTATGTCATCTTCCACAATCTTTTTAGAGGCTCAAACACTAATGCCTCAGTCGCCAAAAACACTCCTCTCAGCCTCACAAGATCTAGAAAAGATTGGATGCTCTACAATACTCTTCTCAAGCACTTAAGATCTCTTAATATTCTTCCTTGAGCTCTCCTTGATGACCCTTGGCTCTCACAAATGTTCCTCTGTCTCTCCTACCCGTAGGTAATCTCCACAATAGCTCTCGCAACGATTTATATAGATTGCAAGCCCCGATATGGCCATTGGAAGCTAAGATAAAAAAGCAGCCTGCTTTTTTGTAGCAGCGGACTGTCCAGTGACTCTGACCGCTAGACTTTGCGGTGACTCCTATTTCTTCCACAGACAAAAATGAACCAAACTATCTAGTGCATATCTTCACCACACTGTTCGATGACCTTCTCTTTTGGGCAACCAGAGACACCTTATTTGAACTTCATCAACCTGAACACCGGATTGTCCGATCATTGACCACATTAGATTATTCGGTGACTTCTTCACTTTGGCTCCAGAAAACATCTTCTCTAGACTTCTGCCTTCAACACTGATAGGACTTGAGTGTCTGATCTTTTAGTGAGGTGATAACTATTGATTTGTTGGAGTCGACCCTCACGATCCGACTACAAACGAACAAGTCATGTGTGCCTTAGCAATCGCAGAACCAACTCCGAATGGTTATTGACCTCGTCGGCACAGTAAGATCAACCTGATCACGAAGATCAATTTCTGCAAGCAATCGAAGAACAAGCAAGAACAAGATAGGCAAACTAAAATCTCTCAAAGGTGGGGTTCTCAAAGGCTGTCTAACCGTGTGTGAATATTTCCATTGAAGTCCTCATCGGAGGATATGATGTCCACAGCATCCTCCACCACTTGAATTAGAGTCGTCTTCGACTTAAGTTTAGATTGCAAAAACCACCATTCTAACATGCCCTCCTGAAATCATAGAAGATAGAGGCCATGAGGGTATGTATGTGATCTCATCATCATCTCCCACTTGATTTAGAGTCGTCATCGATTCAATTACAGATTCAAAACCAGCCATGCCACCGTGCCCTCTATAAATCTCGAAAGGTAGAGGCCCACAGGGGTATATATGTGATCTCAGCATCCTCCCTCGCTTCATTTGGAGTCGTCATTGACTCAAGTTCAGATTGGAGAACCGCCACTCCACCGTGCCTCTAGAAATCATGAAAGGTGACGGCCACAGAGGTATTTTGATGCGGTCAAGCGGCGCAACAAGGACATATAAGATCTCATCATTCTCTCCTATATAGAAAGCCGTCTTCGGCTTGATCCAGTGGTCAGCAAAATTTCTTGTTGTCATATTAGGACAAGTGATGAGCACGTAGCTAGGTCACAACAACAACTTCTCCTGCTTCATCAGTTGCAACTGTTGATAGATCACAAAAGTTGAGAAAATTTACGAGGCATTGTTAGTGTTAGTGCATGCTATTATTTGATCCTATTGTTGCATTTCAAAACGATATTTCTGATTAGTACATATGACTATTTTAGATACTAAGAAATCTCCAATGTCATCACATTCGTCAATAGCATGAAAAACACAATAGCTAAAACATTGCAAACTTCAATTTTGAAATAATCTCTTCTCTAAATAATTCAGGTTAAAAGGAACATCAAATTCAATATAACCTAAAGAAGTTAAAGAAGATATGAGCTCCAATTTTTTCTCACTCAAATTAGTGCAATAAAATGGCCTATTCTCCACATGTTGTACTCAAGAACAACATTTTGAACACCATACACTAGTTGCGTTTTTGGGATGAACGAAACTTCTTCACACAACTTGATACAATCATAGGACAAATGTGCATTACGAAACAAAGCATAAGTCATGGGAGGCTCAAGTAAGCATTGCAGAACACTAGTATAAACATTGGGCAATTGCAGTTCAGAACAAGTAGCATGAGAGGATCGAGATGTGGTGAGGGACTTACAGTGTGTTTCATTTTTCTCTCTCTTAGAATATAGTAGGCGCCATACAAGCATCATTATCCATTATTTCAAGAACTAGCACAACGTCGTCTTCAGCGTTATTCTCACTCTCCTACACGATGTTAGGAATAGGACAAAAAACAGAAGACTACTCTTTATCTAGTTGTGTTGTATTAGTAACAGATAAAGTATCACACAACTCTTCTTTATCATATTTTCCTTGTGAAAAAAGCACATTAGCAATACATTGCACAATTTTGTGATGGTGATTGTTTATTCTTGTATCTTCAGACGATAAAAGTTAATTTTCAGCAATACAAGCAAGCAAATACAAGTGCGAGATTGAGTAGTAAGTTTTAGAGATGAGCAAAATTTGGATTTTAGATTTGAGACCATTCATAAACCTACTCATTTTATCTTCTCGAGACTCATCTAAGCTGTCGAATATGACACAGACCTTTAAAGTCATGAAAGTATTCTTTAACTGTCATACTATCCTGCTTCAAGTTGTCTAATTTGACAAGCAAGTAATCAGCATAATATGAAGAAATAAAAACATATCTAAAATGACATTTGAAGTCTTTCTAAGATTCTAGAACTTTATTGTGCCTACAAATATATTTCCATTCAAGCAATGCACTTTTAGTCAAAACACTTGAGGCAATGTAAATCTTTTCTTTTTCAGACAAGTCATGTGCATCAAATTCTTTATCTACATTCAGTTTCCAATCAATGTATGCATGAGGATCAAATTTTCCAGCAAAAGAAGGTATTGACGAACTGATGACTTGCAAAATATCATCCTTTACCTTATGTTGAAGCATCTGAACATCTTGGTGAGGATGTAAACCACCAGTTCTATTTTTTTATTGTACCTATCATGGTTAGAACACAGCAAAACAAATTGACAACGTGCTAGGTTGTGTCTAACTCAATTTCTCTCAAGCTTGCTCAACCAAGTTCTTACATGTTCTTACCAAACCATAGGAGTTATTTGCAACCAACGATGTCAACCAGCGAAGATTGGTGGAGCTATTGCCAGAGACACAAAACCTGCTTCCTGTAGTAATCTGTGGAGCTCAGACACTATCAATTTGTAGCAAGGGTTAGCACAATCAATTTAGCAAATGCAAAGTTGAATAAGTGCTCAAAATATCAGTACAAGTTGTTGCAACAAGGTTAAAACGTAGCAAATAGTGCACTAAGAAAAGTGACTTGATGCAAGCAACGAAAATATTCTCACACCAAGTACTAGGAGAGACGCTAGTTGACTACACAAGGCAGGGTATAAGTTCCAACCCTAAGTAGTTTTCAGATAGTAGATGTCAGAGCTCTTTTGTGATTGCGACGCGCTCAGGTGGAATTTTATAGTAAGTGTGGATCCGTTGGAAAGATAACGCGGAGATCTTTTCGGATTGTGCAAAAATGTTACAAACAAACAACGGATCATAGAGATATGGTTGTTTCCTTCTGCAACAAATTTGATAACCGAATCTGTTATTTCCAACAAATTGGAATCTAGATTGATTTCGTGGATTGCACCGATTATAGAGGATTGTTTCATGATTTTTCTTGATTGTTTTTTATTTGTTTTAAATTATTTTTTTCTTTTGCAGATTGCAACCAGATTTTTGCCAAGAAAAAGATTGCGTTTCGAATATGGAAAGTTGAATGAGATTATTATGGAAAGTAAATATATGGTTGAAACGGCAACTCTGACCAACGCAATGCAGCATGAACTCAACAATGCAAAATACTAAAAAGAAGATGCAAAGACCAAAAGGTCTAGGACAGCAGGAACGAATTGTCACATCCAGTTTTATGGCTAAAACCGAATGACCCTTTATGTGTGCCCAGAAACAAGTTTCACACATAAAGTGACTTCATTAATGGTAAATAGAATAATGTCTCGAATAACTAAACTATTACAAAAATAGACTAAGAGTCTTATTGAATTACAACCAAACAGCGGAAACGAAACAAAAACATCTTGGGCTCCCCACAGGCAGTTGACCAAATAGCTCGCCTAGACGTCGGCTCCAGAGTCTTCGATGTTCTCCCAATTTTCTCTCTCTACTGAGCAGCAATTATAAAGGCAAGATTGAGTATAGGATGTACTCAGCAAGCGTGGGAAGTATATGACATGTGGCAAATATAAAGGAAACAGGCAATATAGTGTTTAATTGCCTCGTCGCGCGCGACCGGTCCGAAGCCTGCCCCGTCGCGCTGCCCTGTTGCGCCGCGCGTCGCCGTCCCCGCAGCCCGCTTCGGTCCCCGCGCACCGTTCTGAGCCGCGTCGCCATCAGCCCCGAAGCCCGTCACCACGCGTCAACAACTTCGCTCGCGTCTCGCGCGCCCCAGTTCCCCGACGCTGTCAACCGCCGTTTTCTGCGCTGCCTGTCCGATCCCACGGCGTGGACCCCGTCGCGCGCTGCACCCTCCTTTGACCTCCAGTACGAGTTGAGCACCACAGCACAGATTCCTTTCCC
>BCLH01001289.1:8310-44174 GCA_001602315.1 Zoysia pacifica
GCGCCGCTGTCAAGGGGTGGTGTGCGCGGCGCCCTTTGGCGGGCGCTCGAGGACCCAAGCGGCAGCGCGACCGTCGACGATGGTCGTGTCGACGGCGAGGTGAGGCCAAGGTTAGTTTTCTTTCTTCCCCCCTCCCTCGGTCGCCTTTTCTTTAGTCGCGGGTTTGGGTTAGGGTTAGGGTTCGAGATCCGGGGTCCTGCGGCTTTGTAGGCTCTCGATCTGCTCAATAGGGTGGCTCTGATGCCATTGTTGGTTGCTCTTTAGTTCCTACGAGCAAATCGGGAGGAGGTCGAGGGGGAGAGGGGCTTTACCATTGGTAGTCGGCACGGCCACCGAGGATGAAGTCCTTACCATCTCTCTTGTGCTTTGTCGGTGACGTCCGCGCACGGACGACGATGGTTGGAGAAGAGGACCAGGGTCTTCGATTGGTGGCGAGCTTGGGGTCGGTGCTGACGACGATGTGGCGGCGGTGATAGAGAGTCCCGTCGCTGACAGGGCACCCTTACAGATCGGTCTAGAATTAGGAGTGTCGGGTGAGATTGCTGCGACGGCGAACCTCTTGGTGCGTGCCTCAGCCTCCCACCCGTCTTTTTATTGTTGCGCTGTGAGACGAGAGCCCACCAACTATATAGCTGAGCGTCCTCGATCAGGGCGCATCAAGGGTTTAATTAACCGTTGGCCAACTAAATGAGATCAATCTAACAATATCATTTTAGATATATACGTCATTCAGATTCTCAAAAATCTAGATTCATTGACAAGATGCTATGATTCGAGACACTAAGAAATATATCAAAAAATATTTATATTTTGATATGAAGAGAGTAATGATAGCATCAGGCATGTTCGTATTGGTGCCGTGTCCTTAATTCTCTGATTCTTACACCGTAGTTTTCTTTATTACAAATTTACGGCTGCTGAAGCAGAAACTGACTGCTCAGAATTTCTTGCGCCTGCCGGCCGCTAAGATGTGGGCTGGGCCACCATTTTCTCTGTAGCCCAGTACTATCCGAGTCAGGTCCGGCCAGCTGTCCGTCCAACCAACGATGAAAATGAGATAAAGGCCTTTTTGTTTTGAGCTGACGCTTTTTACCTTCTAAAAATACTGGTTAATGGTTAGTTGAAAAGCTAATTGATAAAGTAGTGATTGTTGATTTTTACAATATATATTTAACTTTTCTGCACATCAAAAACCAGAAAAACAGCTATAGATAAGCTTTTCAATTTTTAGTTTAATTCTTTATAAGTTAGCTCTTCAGCATTTTAAAATTCAACTTTTCAAAATTTTGTTTGTTTCAGCTTTTCAGCTGAAAAAATCAGCTTGAAAAGCTGAAATAAATAGGATCTAATTTTAGTATAAATTTTATATGTAATCCATAAAAACGTAAAATTTACAATATATGTGGACTTACAGGTCGAACCACTTTTATCCCTACACCTAAACCAACAAGAGATCAGGCCATGACCTATGGTTGCGTTTGGTAACAGAGAAATAGAGTAGAATTGGGATTGAGAAATATACGAAAGTTTGAGATTTAATAAGTACTCCCTTCGTTCTTTTTTTTTACTGTCGTCGGCAGTTCAAACGAGAAGGTGTTCGAATTGTTGTCGTCGCTAAATCGATGCTACGCTACCTTTCGTATTTGCCCTTCATCATCCCAGCCCCATGCCCCATGCCGGCCATCGCACTCTTCCTCATCTCCGCTCAACGTATCTCCACGGGTGGATCAGGCGAAGTGACTAGCACACTTGCGAATTGATCCCGCGGCGGCACGGGTGAAGTGACAGCGTTGGGAGTAGGCAGACGACGAGATCCACCCCATCCCGGCCATCGCACTCCCGGCGGAAGCTCCTCTCTGCCATGGCTCCTCGCCTTCGTACTCTTGACGGGGCCGCAAAGCCTCCTCGCCACCATGGCCCCGACATTGGAGGCCGGGAAGGAGCGGCGCAGGCGCAGCAAGCGGAGCTTCGGAATCCGGGGCAGCGCAGCAGGCGGAGCTTCGAAATCCGGGGGGCAGTGCAGGCGGAGGTTCGGATTCCGGGGGCGGCACCACAGGCGGAGCTTCGAAATCCTGGGGGCAACGCAGGTGGAGCTTCAGATTCGGGGGCAGCGCAAGCGAAGCGACGGCTTGGGGGCGGGGGTGCGTGGTTGGAAAAGACAACCGAGGGCAGACACGGTATTATTTTTGATCTTTAATCGTGTCAAATCTGTCGGAGACGAGGGTAAAAGAAAAACGGAGAGAGTATGAATGAAGAGTGTAGATTTCTTTTTTTTACTTATCCCAATTCCATTCCCACTCCCTAAACCCATTAGACAAAATGAGCCATCGTAGGTTTGATCACATCCACCGCCACCATGCTAACTGGGCTCTATTAGGACAGCCACTGTAACATCTCGGTGCTGGATAGGATTGTCTGACGAGCGTCCGACGACGGTCGATCCTGTCTCACGTCGTCGATTTCTTCCCAACTCCCCACGCACAGTGCTGCTTCCACCCGTCCCCACTTGCCATCGACGGTTCGCCCGCTCGTCCGTCTGACGATAGTCAGATAATCCCGCTCCGGCCTCGGTGCTACCCTCTGTCCTTGATAGCTCCCTGTTAATTTGTAGCAGATCAGTTTTAGTGAAAAATCAGGTTAATTTGTAGCAGTTTTTCAATCCTACTCTAGGATTAAATTTGGTTCAAACCCATGGCAGATATGTCCTACCATACATATTTTATTTTTTAAGTTTAAAATATAAGTATTTTTAAATTTAATCAGTCACATTTTTCGACTCAGCAGGGACACAAGGATCGGGCAACATAAGCCATTGCACGAGCCATGACTCCACATCGCCCTTTGATTTTTCAATAGCACCTATGGGCAAGGTAATTATGATGAGCTTGCCTCTTTACATGCTACTCCGCTCCGGCCTAGGTCCACCATGCTTTGACTGTGTAGATGATCTTATAGATTCATCACGAAATAAATAATTGTAACAGGCATGTAACTATTTTTTTAATTTAATTTAATTTATATACATTACTTACTTCTTTTAGGTTTTAAAAGTTTTGATTCTTGTAAAATTTAAGAATACCTATGTTTTGATTTCCTTCCAGACAGGAGCTTTGAAGCTGAATGTGGTTTCCTACTCCCGTGGTCTCATTCCATACATACTTTTATGACGTGGTAAATTTTTATTAGAGGTCGATTGGATCTCTTTATTTTAGAGAAATTGAAATCTATATAATAAGTTAGGCCATTTAATTTGAAATTTGATATTTCACAATTTTTTCAAACTCACAAATAAGTCTATCTCAAATTTATAGGGTGAGAGATCATTATGCTGCAATTCTATTCTCTAATTTATAACACTCTCTTTAACTCACTTCTTTACAATAAAAATACAACATGCAAAAATTTTTTTATACCTAACAATAAATATATAAATATATTCTATATACAATTATATTAGCTTAATTAATCTATGTCTAAATTGTAATTCTCAAAATAAATTCAATTTCAATAATTAAACGAGCCCTTACATATTTTTTCTATCATGTTGGATCCAGAGAGAAAAAGATGACAATTCACCACGCCAAACATAAAGAAACGTACGCATCCGTGACGGTATCAATCAAACGCATGCATCCACGGCACGTGTCCGTGACGCTGGACTCAGACGACGACGCTTGTCAAAGCTCACACGAAACTCGATCGAGCATCGGCCCTCTCGTGATTGCGCAGCTAGCGTACCGGTACCGGCGCGGCGCGCTGGCACCACCGCGGGTTAGCTCTCTTGACAGGGACGTTCGACGGTTCGAGTCCAGGCCGGCAGCCGGCTGGCGGACTCACGCAGCGCCGCACACGTACTACGCGCCAAGGTCTTTCTCCGGACTAGGAGCTCGGCCGAGCGGTTCCGGGGCGCGCCGCGGCGCTGCGGACGCGCGGGAACGGGTGCGACGACGGTGGTTGGAGGCTTGGAGAATCTACGGGTTCGGTGGCGCCGGTTGTCCGTGACTTTGATGGGTCTTTGGCCTTCGTGATTGGGGAACACGAGATGGCCGGCTAATTAGATGGCGGCTCCTTCGCCTACCCTCGCAGTTAGGTGCGGGACGTGGGGCTCGACCACGCCCACGCCCACGCCCGGCAGCCTCCACCTCCCTGTTCTCTCTCTCTCTCACAGAGGATTTCTATATATGTTTAAATTTTTATCACTTTAGATATTAATAATAAAAAATTAATAATATTTTATTATATAAAGAATTATATATATTTTTAAATTCATGATACAATAAGCTTTTATAAAAAGTATCTTTTTATATTACAAAATAAGAAAATTTTCGAGATTTTATTATTAAAAGTTAAAAAAATTTATTTTTAATCAAATTTAAAAATGTTTATATTTTAAAACGGATGTAGTATTATGACATCGTTGAATGAAGGATATCTTTCTGGTGCAAGTTAAGGACTGTAATGTTCGTTTTAGAAAATTACAACTTTCAGTGTATTTTTCTCTGTTTTAAAATATAAGCATTTATAAGATGTTCCGTTTATACCATTTCAATAAACATGGGCGTGTATCCAATCCAGATGCATTAGAGATGTTGTGAAACTGATTAATGGCTTGAAATATGCTTGCATAAAGTAACAAAGGGAGCGCATTACCATGTGACACTGGTGTAAAATAAGCTACACGTGCACTTTATCTAAGAATAGTGCCAAGTTTGCGACAAGCTCCTCCAGTGCGGAATAATTAACAACTCAGCTTGCATCGCAACCAACAGCAGCACTTGTGCGTGGCTGTGTTTTGTTTCTTGCTTTGCTTCGTTGAACCAGCTCACTTGATTAATTTAATTTTCCTCTCGGCAGCTTCATTTCTTTCCCCTACTCCATGGAGTAGCAGCACTCCTTGAACGCCTGGAGGTCGTGCTGGAAGACGGGCACGAAGGCGTCGACACTGCCGTCGCCAATGTAGGACGGCACCAGGAACAGCATGCCCTCCGTCGGGAAGTAGGATGGCATGAAGTACGTCGGCGCGCCGGTGCCGAAGTCCAGCTCGTAGAACGGGAAGGTGAGCCAGCTGTCCACCTCCACGTTCGGGCACAGCACGTCCTTGAGCACCGCGCTCGGCGCAAGGCCCTCCCTCTCCACGGCGCCGGAGCTCGCGAAGTCGATGAACGACCGGAAGTAGCTGCCGTCCACGCTGGCCACCTCGTCGAGGATCACCTGCGCCGCGTGTTTCAGCGGCCGGTTCAGGAGGTCGGCCACCGTGGCGGTCGGGAACGCCCACAGGACGAGGTTGCCGAAGTGCTCCGCCGGCAGGCCGAGGCGGTGGCGGCCGTCCACGGAGAGGCGGATCGTGGAGGTCTCGTCGGGGTTGAGGCCCCGCGCGCGCGCCATGGTGCGCCACAGATGGGCCAGGATGGTCTCGAACCGGCTGAACGGGCGGCCGCGGCCTTCCGACGCCTTGCCGCGGAGCCCGGCGATGAAGTCCTTGGTGAAGTGCGCCTTGTGGATGACGATGTTCTCGCCGTGGTGGCCGTGCTTCTCGCTGGGAGACGGCAGATAGTACTCCCTGTTTCGGTGGTCGTACTCGACGCGAGGCTGCGAACGGGGCTTGAAGAGGCCCTCCTGGTGGTGCACGGGCGGCAGGCCCTGGGAAAGGCCCCTGGTGGCACGGCCCCACGCCACGAGGAAGTTGCTCGTGGCGTGACCGTCGGCCACGACGTGGTTGGACGTGAACCCGACGGCCAGGGAGCCGCACCGGAACCGCGTCAGCTGGAGCAGCACGACCTCCTCGAGCTCCTGCTCCAGGTCCGGGTGCAGCCGCAGCAGCTCCGGGGTGGGCTTCGCCGGCGCCATGTCCACGAGGTCGGCGTCCACGGTGGCCTCGACGAGGCGCGCGCCGCGGTCGTTGAGCAGCACCGCCGGCGTCCCGTCGGGAGCCTCGCCGAGCTGCCCCGCGAAGGCGCGGTACTGAGCGAGCACCGCCGCGAGGCCCTTCTCGATGGCGGCCGTGGTCGGGGCCGGTGGCGGGAAGGCGTAGATGATCGCCATCTGCATCTGGTACGTTACCCTGTCGAAGATGGACAGGGGAATGTACTCCTCGGCCACAGAGGGAGCCGCGCCGGCATTGTAGGCGGGCTTGACGAGCCTGGAGCTCAACACCTTAACCTCCATCGTTACTGTTGATGGAGCTGGTGCGATTGTTCTTTCGCCGGCCGGTCGAGACAGGTAAAGCTTTAATCCGGCGCAAGCTCAATGCAAGCTTAGAGTTTGCAGCAAGTGAGAAGAGAAGCCGCCGTACGTAGTCCGGATCGTACGTGACTCCACTCGATCAGCTCGTCTTAGCTTGCTGCTTGCTTGCTTGGTTGGTGCCTTTGGCTTGTACGATTTGTTGTCTCGTGCCTTGGGGGTTTATAAAGCGCGGGAAAAGGGTTGGTGTGGGTGCGACGGTTTACTCTCAACCAATATTCTACCTGGGAAACTTTGAACTGGCAGCCATGCTATGGCTAGCTTCTGCGCAAGTTTGACTCGTTGAAGGTTTCTAACAACGTGCTCGAATGTAACAACTCCAAATCGCGAGGCCATCAACATCACATTTGCACTCGCAATCTTGAAGTAGACGATGTTGCTGAGTCCAAAGAAACCCATGCGCATGCTTGTGCAGCGTTTACTACGGCTGTAGATTGCTGTATTGTTGTGCCTCTTCCTTTCTTGACGAGTTGCGGACAGAGGACATATGTTCAAACTAGTTGGAGGGCGCCCGGATCGCCTGCCGTGCTGCCCAATCACTGGACTGCCTAGTGGGTCCTAGATCCACCAGTCAGTGACCCGGCAGTACCGGCAGTGGATTTGGTTCCAGTTGGAGGTACCATATTGTCTAACCACATTCCTGATATAAAACTCTTTACGGTACCAATACATGTATTAGTTGTTAACACACATGTAAAAAAATTAGATATACTGTACAAGATGATAATATAATATATGTAGTATTCTAAAAGACTTACAATCAATATCTTAGATTACTAACCATGCGTGGTGAAAATATCAGGGCTCACAAAGAAGAACAACTCCAACGAAAGAACTCATATAAAGGTTGGAACTCCTACTGTCCAACAAAATAAGTAGAAACATACTTGCAGATGACCATCATAGTTGAGCGAGTAGCTACTAATTCAGATGTTATTTTAAAACAATTCAGATATTAGTATGGTAAACACTTGGATTTCCGAGATGTGTCCGATACATGATGTTGCCATGATTTGATTATTTCTCCATTTGTAGTAAAAATGGACCCTGACAAATCAATGGTGAAGATAGAATAAAAATAAATCGTGGTGATGCCATGTGGTGAACAAGTACAGATTAAAGAACCTTTTTCATGGTGAAAATAAGTTGATTAGTAGAGAAATTTTAAGTAAGGGGGGGTGCCATGGCACCACCTTACCTCTATATGGCTTCGCCACTGCTGATGGCTCTTTCGGTCCCAAAACAATACTAGCAACTCCATCAATCCCTGCGTCACGCAATGCATCTTACTATATGGCAAGTCAAAATCGGTTTTTTTTCTCAAGAGAAAGATGTACTATATTAATCGAAGTGCATAATAATGTTTTGTATAGACTCTCGACTAAAAAAAACTCCCACAGCCACTAGCAGGTGCGTTTATACAAGAGATTCACATATTACAGAAAAAAAAAGTATTGGCCCGCCTAGGGCTTCGAGTGTCCTCGTCGTAGTAAAGAGCAAATTTCACAAAATTACAAGTATTTTATCAATATTATCACAAAACTACATATTTAAACTATAATTTCAGAATGTAAATAGATTTTGTATCTAATTAATCACAAAACTATAGATTTATATCCAATTTATCATAAAACTACAGCTTTTGTATTTAATTTATCACAAAACAACAGACTCTATGCATAGGTTTTTAAAACTACTATACCAAATCTGTAGGTTTTTGAAACTATAGTTTAAATTTGTAGTTTTGTGATAATATAATTAAAATACCTGTAATTTTGTGATATTTACTCCACAATAAACTTTTCGTTCATAATCAATTGGCAACTGTGCTAAAGCATGATGGTTCACAAAATCGTTCGGTTTTCATAGTCTTTGATTAAACTGGTTCGGTTCGGTTTCTTCCATTCCTCAGTTTTCGAAAAAAGATATTGATTTTTTAAAAAAATTGGAAATTCAAAAACTGAAAGAACTGGTGGGTAAACCGGAAAATCTTATTGGCTTTATAATTTATTTTTGGTTTTTGGCCTCGTATGCATCAGTAAAACCGGTTGACCAGCATCCAAACTGTCTGGTTTATTATAACATTTTGTTAAATTTCATCTGATTTTAATTTTTTGAATTTTGACTAGTAAATCGAGCGGATTTTGATTTTGGCAAAAATTGAAAAACCGCCGGCAAGAGGTTAACCTTGACCACTAGAAGGCTTCTGATTCAGACAAGCTCACTGGTGGATCTCTTTTGCCTCTGCATGAGCTCTCCCCCTTCTACCACTCTACACCACGAGCTTAAAACTCGTGGGGCCAACACATCTCCTTGTGCTCCTCCTATCTTCAGAGGCGACCTGGCAGACCACCGCACCCAAGACCTGATCTTGTCGTGGATCTGTAGGCTAACAGGCTGGACTCGTCGAGGTTCTCATCGGCTAGCGGAGTTCCGCCGCCGCTCTGCGCTCCCCGTCGACCATGGTCTAACAGTCCTCATGGAACAAATCCTTATAGGCATTTAGTAATGGCTTGATTTGCTGATGCGATGAAACCGGAGAAGTTCGATAGTGTGAACTTCAAGAGATGCAGACGAGAGTCCAACTGTGGCTCTCGGCTATGGGCTTGTTTTAGGTCGTTGGTAATCCTCCTGCACTGCCTCTTGCAAGTGAGAAAGAGGTGCAGTAGTTTACCGCGGCTACGATGATTTTCGTCGGATGTGTCCTTAGTGTTCTCTCTGATCAGTTATGCGATGTGTACATGCACATAAGAGTGGCAAAGAATTGTGGGACGCACTTGAACTCAAGTTCTCGGCCTCAGATGCTAGACGCGAGTTGTATGCAGGGTTTAAAAAACCGCAGTAAACAGCTCAAAAATCGCAGTTTTCGACCTTACCGCTGCGGTGCGGTTTAGTAAACCGATCGGTTTTTGTTCGAAAACCGTTACTAGCACTGTAGCAAAAACGGTAAACCGCTCGATTTTAACGGTTAACTGATCGGTTTTTTACGGTTTCAAAAACCAGCACTGTAGTGGTTTTTTAAACCCTGGTAGTATGTCATGGAGCAGTACCACAACTTCAAAATAGTGGATAACCGTTCTGCCGTGGAGCAGGCCCATGAACTCTAACTCATTATGAGGGAGCTCGAACAGATTGAATGTCAGTTGGCTGACAAGTTTGTGACAAGGGGCATTATTGCCAAGTTACTTTCATCATAGAGGAACTATGCCACATCTCTAAAATATAAGAGATAAAATATTTCTATTGAAGATTTGTTGGCTGATCTTAATGTTGAAGAGAAAGCTCGGGCAAAAGATACTTCACCAAAAGCACTTGAAGGACAGTCCAGCGCCAATGTGATGTAGCACACTGGTAAAAAGAAACAGAAGAGAAAAGAAAAAGCTGTACAGACTACTAAATTCAAGAAGAAGATGAACATGGATAAGATTGTTTGCTTTGTGTGCGGTGAGAATGGGCACTTTGCCAAAAAAAAGTGTCATAACTGCAAGGGCAAAAAAAAAATCAGAAGTGGCAGAAGTCTGCCAACGTGACCATTGATGACTCCAGTGGAGGCTCTGGTTATAGTAATTTATCTAGTATTTTTTCTGTTTATCAATCTAATGATTGGTAGATAGACATAGGAGCCAATATTCATGTTTGTTCTGATATCTCTATGTTTTCATCTTAGTAGACCGCGCGAGGTTCAACCGTCGTGATGGGGAACGGCTCGCATGCTCCTGTTCTTGTTGTTGGTTTCGGTCGATCTGAAGTTTACTTCGGGAAAGATCGTGCGATTGAAGAACGTGCAGGATGCCCCCTCAATAAACAAGAATCTCGTTAGTAGATCTCTTCTCTGTCGAGATGGATTCAAGCTGGTCTTTGAGTCGAATAAAGTAGTCGTGTCGAGATTTGGCCAATTCATTGGCAAAGACTATGATAGCGGAGACTTGTTCCGCTTTTCTCTTTCAGATTTCTCAAATAAAGTTGTGAACCATGTGTGTGATTCAAACAATTCTGAGGCTGATATATGGCATTCTCGTTTGTGTCACATTAACTTTAGTTATATGTCGCGGCTATCTAGTATGAGTTTAATTCCAAAATTACCTGCTATCTAAGGTTTTAAATGTCAAGCTTGTGTGCAAGCAAAGCAACCTTGTAAGCCTCATAAAGCTGTAGACGAGAGAAACTCGATATTATTAGAACTCATTTATTATGATATCTGCGAGATAAATGGTGTGTTGACAAAAAGAGAGAAAAGATACTATATGACTTTAATTGATGATGCGACTAGATACTGTAATGTGTTTATTTTAAAAACTAAAGATGAGGCGTTAGAATGTTTTAAAACTTATAAAGCTGAGGGAAAGAATTAACTAGAAAGAAAAATAAAACGAGTTAGGTCTGATCGTGGTGGGGAATACTTTTCCAACAAGTTTGATATTTTCTGTTTGGAGAATGGAATAATTCATAATCAACACCTCCCTATTCACCTCAATCTAATGGGTTGCCGAAAGGAAGAATCGAACGTTAATAAACTTGGTGAATGCTATGTTGAGAACGTCTGGTATGTGTAAGGCATGGTGGAGAGAGGCTATCTTGACAGTTTGTTACATTCTGAATAGAGTTTCTACTAAGAACAGTGAAGCTACTTCATATGAAGAATGGAAGGGAAGAAAATCCTCACTTCATTACTTGCGCACTTGAGGCTGTTTGGCCATTTTTAGCATACCAATAAAAAAAAGTGCAAACTCGGACCTAAAACAATTGATTGTCTCTTCTTAGTATATGCACACCATAGCACATCATATAAGTTTTTAGTGATAAAATCTAAAACGCCTCATATTTTAGTCTACTTCGTCTACAATTTGAGCACTTATTTGCCCCGATAACTCCACTGTAATAATGACATGCCTCCTCTTTTTTTGTTATTTATATGTATTCTGTTACTAGCACTAGAGAGATCACGATTGCTTGGGCAAATTTGAATCATAGTGCTAGTATGGATCATAAATAGTATTCCGAATCATATTATAGTTAGTCTTTTTCTAATTACTAGAATTAATTTAATCATCACTAAAATACGATTATTTCTAACAATATTGTTAGAAGATTTGGAAGGTTTTTCAAATAACATTCCATAAATCTCAAAGGCCCTCTCACATATGGAAGGAGAATATTGCGCTTATCAATTTTTGATAAGCAATTATTTTTGTAATGATAGGCTGATTACCATATTCGTATAAATGGTTGGCTAGTTACCATATTCATATAAATGATAGGCTGGCTACCATATATACAGGTGCTATACATAGCAGACTGCTACCATATACGTGAGAGCTCTTGTGTATAAATAGAGGGGCGAGATGCCATCCAAAATACACACGACCATTCTCTCATTCTCCTCTCAGATGTTATTTTTACAGTGAGTTTGTCGGCGCAAATAGTAGACAAAGCAGACCGTCGATGTAGATGCAGCAGGCGACCGGAGTGAAGAGAATGCATTCAAACGGCGTCGAGGGAAGCAGACGAACAGCTGCGGAGGCGCTTCCCAGAAACCTTATACAGCTCCTACCCCGTGCAAGGACACAAAGAGACGTGGGTTTCAGAGACTTGCTCTCCCGACGCCGATGGCATGTCGGCGACGGGTGGAGAAAACAGAGCAGCGTACTACTCAAAGGAGAGGAGAATGACAGAATGGTTGTATGCTCTGGATGACGTCTCGCCTCTGTATTTATACACAAGAGCTCTCACGTATGGTAAACAAACAGGCTGTCATATATATCACTTATAATATATATGGTTATTAGCTTGCTATTTATATGAATATAATAACTAGCCTATCATCTACATGATTATGGTAAGCAACTTGTCATCACAAAAAATTATTGATTACTAAAATGATAAGCGTAATATTCTTCTTCCATATGTGTCGATGGGTCTTTGAGATTTATGCAATGTTTATTTAAAAAACTTCCAAATATTCTAACAGTCGTGGATCTGTGGGCTAACAGGCTGAACTCGTCGACGTTCTCATCGGCTCGCGGAGTTCCGCCGCCGCTCTGCGCTCCCGTCGACCATGGTCTAACAGTCCTCAGGGACAACCATGGAAAACTCCACTTTGCATTATACATCCATTTTTAGTGGTTACGGATTCGCGGCCACTTCTTGGTCATCGGAGCCTTGCTGCCAGCGAGCTTCTTGCTGGAAGGTGGAGGCACCCTCTACTGTTTTCATTTTATGCATCAAAAGGACTTTTTTTTTTAACTCAGGCACGGGTACGCAACCAAACAACAAAATCTCTTGATGCCAGCCTGACTAGGCAAAAAGCGGGTGCCAAAACATAAACGTGCTGTTTAATTGGTAAGAACACTATTATAAGGACTTTGAAAGCACACCAAACGAAAAGAAAATACGGTTCCCTTTACTTTTGACGCACTACTTAAAAATAACCCTTTTTATAGGCGGTTATAAACCCCTTTCCGCAGGCGGTTTTGGCTTCTGTTGCAATTAGTAAGCCTGTAGAAATAGTCTATTTGTATACACGTTTATGTCGACTGCCTGCACTAATACTAATAGTGCAGCGGATTTCTTTAAAGAACTACCGGCACTAATGTTCTTAGTCCAGGCGGGTGGCATAACAACCCACCTGCACTAATCCACTTACTGCAGGCGGCCGGCCTAACCACCCGCCTGCACTAATCCACTTACAACAGGCGGCGGCTTCGAAAAGCCGCCTGCACTATATATGTCTTAGTGCAGGCGGCTTCTTAAAAAGCTAACTGTAGTATATTTCTAACAAATATTTATTTTTTTAATAATTGTATTGTATAGAATTTATAATTAATTTATATAGAAATACAGTTTTAAAAACAGATATAGAATTCAATATTTCATCAAAGGGAACACAAAAAACAATAATATCTTACAAAACAATTATTCACATGTCACATTATATTGCATGCAACCAAATCCAATTACATCTATATAATCTTAAACCTATCATACAAAGAAATATGCAGATACAAAAGCAATTCATTGTTTTCCCTAGCAAAAAAGACTCCATCCTAGTGAATAACCTCTTGACGGATAAAGTGACATAGATCACTTCGGACGGAGTCAACTCCTGCGCACTCCATCTCTCTTCCCCAAGGTCATTCGTGATCGACATTAGGTTTCTATAAATGAAAAGATGATAGATTATTACTATAACAATGATAATAATTAATTTAAGTATACAAAATAGATTGATAATATAGCTTATATCCTCACGATCCACTCTACAATGTCTAGTGACTCTAAAATACTCACAGACATAATAACCACACAGAACAGTGTCGAGAGGTTGCTTATGACATTTCAAACAAAAACAAACTCAATTAGGTAAAAATTTAGACAAGAACTGCCACATATTGAAAAGGAGATGTTTTTGTTACCCATGAAGCATTGTTTAGAGTTAGCTTTTCTTTTCTTTGAGGATTGGGCCCGCCAAGCTTAATGTAAAATCTATAAAAACTACACAAATGCAAAAAATGATTATGAAATAGAAATATATTGTATTATAATAAGTATTCGTGCAGAAAGTACGCTTACTTTTCCAAAATCTTGAAGAAATGTTTGTATTGTTCTCTGGGGTAATTGAGTGAGTCTAAGACTACCCCTTTCGTCTCCTTTGGTTGCATCACGATATTAGTATAGTGGTCGCTATATAAATGAATAAAGTATTAGGTAACTTTTTAAGAATATATGTCGAGCGAAGTGACGAAACTTACTTAAAATTGTACAGGTCGATTACATCCTTCTTGCCATCATTAACAAAGTTGTGCATTGCCCTTCGTATATATGCCGCCACTTCCAACATTCTCCCCTTGATTAGTTTCTTTATCTCCTTTTCAAATTGCTTCTTTGTCATGTCCTTGTATTGTCTCGAATTTTTATCGAACTTTAGGTCAAAATTGACCTGGGCAATCCGTGTTGGATCGAGAATCCCTATCTGCAGTTTCTTCAGCTTATAGTCATCTAAATATACCATCCTACATATAAAATTACTATTCATTAGTATGACATCTCATACTAATAACTTAATGCCACTTAACATCTAAAAATTATGACTTACAGGCACCACACAGTTAAGAGGTTGATGTCGAGCCCCTCTTTGCGAAAAACAAGAAATAAATCTTCAAAACTGAAAGATTGCGTCCAGTCTCCACTCCAAAATGCATTTTTTGGCACATGAAATTGCACATGAGTGAAACCCACAGCACTCGCCTGCATGTACCAATCATGCAATCTCCTCATTGGAAAATGTAGCTTACTGAGTTGCATTGAGGTTAAAAATGGCTTGCCATGCACATATTGTTTAGGCACATCTTCTTTACGCCAGATTGGGTCATTCCTTCACAGTTTTATATCGTCTCTGATATAAAATCCTCTATCCTCCTCCCAACATTCGATAAAATAAGTATCATCCTTCGGACAGTCTTGAAGGGAGGATGACTTTCTTTGAAATCCTTGGAAATACTTTAATGTGTCTGTCAAGGAGTCTTTTGTACGAGGCAATTTCTCAGTGGATGTGTGCAGGAGCTGAATAAGTTTGGCTCGGCAATTTCTCTTTGCCTTTGAGAGGTGGCTCAGCAATTTCTGTTGGGCCCTTGAGAGGTGGCTCGGCAATTTCTGTTGGGCCTTGTCAGAAGGTTGTACTGTTGAAATTGTAAGACCCTCAGAGGACGGCTAGAGCATTATACCTTCTTGCCCGTGAGAAGTTGGCGGTGTCAAATCTGATCGGCCCTTGGGAGAAGATGGAGGTATGTCAAATGTATCCTTTGGAGAAGATTGTTCGTTGGTTGCATCTTCTTCTCCCATGGTGGGCTGTTCAGACGTGCTAGATGCGAAATAGGTGGCCCATCACACAAAACGATATCACGTCTATGCCAAAGGATAAATTCATTTAATGCTTCTCCAAGCAATGTGATTCCCTCAAGCGTACTGTGGTCGAGTTCATAATCAAGATAGTCCTTGTTGATGACTTCATTAACTTGTACTTTCATGTAGTCCGTCGGGATGGGACTACAGTGGAAGGTACGCCTTAGAATTGCAAGAGCAGTGACAACCTCTACAGTCTTATTTCTGGTCCTTCCAATCGGGATGTGAAGGCGACAAGGCGTGGGTTCCACAATATCATCTACAGGATATCTCTATTCTGGCGTGGAGGCTACACTACTTAGGTTACAACCAGGTGTGAGCCTAATAGCCGGGTTCTCAGTTGGCACAGTCTCGAGTAGTCTCGTAGCTTGCTGTTTTGCTAGAAACTTATGATGCTCTTGAAACAACTCTGCAAAATTTTCTTTTAAGGAGGCCTTGACCTCTGCCTTAATTGTCTCTTCAAGATTTTTCTTATACCTATCACATTTTTTGTAGCTCGCTGCATCCTGTGGAAACCCTCTTTCTAGTTCGTGAAGAGCTGGCTCTTACACGTCCAGGGTGTTCTGGGTTGCCTAGTGCGGCACTAAGCTAGTCCTTCTCCCTATCAGACTTGAACTTTCCAGCCTTTTGTTCTGGAGCAATTTCCACAATTTTCTTGCCCACTTTCTTTCGCTTGTGGACGTTTGCATATTATTTGTCCTTCTTCGGTTGTATCAGATCGAGCATAAACACAGTTCCTAGTACGATCGTCACAACCTTCTAGCGGGTTAGGTCTCTCTGCCTTAGCAGCTTCCTCCCTTCTCTTTTCCTATTCAATCATTTTGCCGGCATATCCACCAGATCCTAGATGATGGAGGTAAATGTTTTTCTTTGCCAGTTCAACTTTAGCTGCACTCTGAGCTATTGCCTCGGGTGTGGTCTTTTGCCGAACAAATTCAGTCCACTGAGCTTCCGTTATCTTCAAAATTTTACTTGGAAACAAATTTTTCGTCACAAACTTCGCATTTAACTCAGCTTTCCACTCGCGGAACATCCTAACCATAGAGGTCAATATACTCTTCTTTGCAAGATCTTCTGTGCCATCAGAAAACTTAATCTTTGATGTCAACTTGATCCATAGAATGTTCTTAGTCTCATCATCGAGCACCCTCCAGTCTGTAACTATAATCGAGACATTGTTCCTAACTATGAATCCGCAGGCCTGACGATACTTTTGGCATGCATCCTGAGGACCAAGGGGAGCTCCCATTGCACTCACTCGTGTTATGTAATAGATACCCTTCGGCATCTTATTTTTGCCTCGCTCCCCTCTTTTACGAGCTTTCTGGCGTTGTTCCTCAGTGTGGATCGGTGTTTTACGAGCAGGAACTTATAATGAAAATTTGACAAGGTTAATAGTTAGGGGTAAGATATGTAAAAAGAATTATTAAGATTATTTTGAACTACTAGACCCGCACTTCTTCATTTGGATTATAATCCAGGTCAGGGCTCTGAGATTGTCTTCGATTCCTACTCGGAACTGGAGAAGGATCACTTGGACTACTATATGAGCTTTCATTGCTGCTTCCACTGTCTTTGTTGCCGTCAGAGTTGCCCGACTCCCATTCAAGCATTGGATCATTTGCTGCAATATCAGCTTGTGAGGTCGTCCCTTTTTCCATTGTACTGCTCAAGGACAATGAATTTGACTTCATGAATGTGAGCATTTCATTGATAGAATCCTAAATATTGATACAATTATATATATATATATATATATCACAAGTTTCCAAAATTCAAATTGATTTGCTTAAAAAAATTTCACATCTCTTAATGCAAGAAAAGAGATCATACATAGTTCCTTCTTTATACAATCTGAAAAATGAAAAGACAAAACCACATCCAAACTTAGCCCTAGGGACCCGACTTGATTTCCATTTCATAAAGCCCAACATACTAGACCTCTTTCAGCCCCCCAAAAAAATTTTCTAATTCCTTTTCATTTGCAAAAGGAAATGAATCACTATATGCAAAATGTTTTATTTCATTTCAAAATGGAAAATGACCACGGCTCTGTTTCTTCACATGAAATTTTTTCAAATAACTTCAAGGCTAACTGGTTAATGCAAAATATTTATTGGTCTTTCAGCCATTCCTGGACAGCCCTGATATTTACGTAAATATATTAAACCCCGTAAAACAGTATGTAACTGATTGAGCCGAGATCAATTTGAACATAGAAAGCTAGCTAGTTAATTATGTTGTAATTCTAGCTTCTGGAGCTTTGTTAAGCACAGGCTCCAGCAAAATGGAGATGCAATCACAATAATAGAGTAATAAAAAGATACATAATGCAAGGCTACTGTGTTCTGCCAAGTAAATGAATAGCATGTTATTCGGAGAAGATACAGCACTATAGGTATTGCTGTTAATGCAACCAACGCGCAGGTAATCGAATCTGTAAATTTTGTTTAGTAGCATCTAATGTTGTTCGTCACATCCAGAAAATACAATCAAAAGAACCAAGCTCCGAAAATTAGCATGGAAAAGTTCATAACTCTGTGAAATAGATTTTGACTTGTCCAGAGCGGTCTCTAAGTATTTGGGGCCCTAGTGCAAAATACAAAATGAGGCCCTAATATTTGAATCACATTGGCTCTCAATCTCATCAATATTATTAGCTACTAGCTTTTGATTTTAAGAATTAAATTGAGATTGATTCAGCACAAATCTACCAATAGCACCATTTTGATAGAACCGAACTTAGACATTTTCATATAGTAACACTACTACTAGAAAGATTAAAAACAAAGAAATGGAGCCCACTGGTGCTAGATTAAATAAAAGAACGAGCATGCCTACCCCTTGCTTGCTTTCACGCGCTCAAGCACATAGGCCAATACAATCATGATCGAGCTTAATGGCACTTAGAATCCGAACCTGAGGGCTAAGGGTCGGAAGTTGACGACGCCGGCTTAGGGTCGGAAGGCAACGCGGCTCGGGGTTTGACCCATTTGCACTTAGAATCACTTCGTTCGGATGTTTGACCCATTTGCACCTAAAAACAGGAATGTGCAGCCTGTTGCCATAATCAAGTTTCCATATTTTTTTTATAAATCCATAGTATGTGTTTTTATTCCCTTGTGGGTCGAAAGCTTCAATCCGAATACCACTATTTTGGAAAACAGTCCTCGTAGAGTGAAATACTCTCGTCGAAACTCATCCCACATTCGAACACCTTCATTCCATAACTTTACCATATCATCCTTCAAAGGTTACAGAAACACATCAATATCGATGCCAGTTTGTTTTGGACCTTGGATAAGAATAGACAGTATGAGATACTTTCATTTGTGGCACAACCAGATTAGAACGTTGTACATCAGTAGAATAACAGGCCAGGTGCTGTGTACAGTCCTGTTTTCACTAAATAGATTCATGTCGTCCGTACTCAATTCAAACCTTATATTTCGAATCTCCTCAGCAAACTGTGGATAATGAAGATCGAAATTCTTCCACTGAGTTGCGTCAGCCAGGTGTCGAATCTTTTTCGGGTTCATCCTGCGCTTCTCAGCATGCCAACGCATAAGTTCAGCATCTCTAAGATTTGAGAACAAACACTTCAAACAATCAATCACTGGAAGGTATCACATGACCAAGGAAGGAATCTTCTTCTTTTCATTCAACTCATTGGAACCACTGTCATCATCAATCTCAAGACCGATAGAGTTATTCTTCTTCTGTGCTCTTTTGTGCAAATTGCTAGGGTATATATGATTGTAACTCTTTTTGTATCAACTGATGCCACATGTCGAACATTTTTCTATAAATTCATACTCTTTGCGATACAACACACATTGGTTTGAACACGCATGTATTTTTTTCACACCCAGCGACAATGGACATATAAGCTTTTTAGCTCTATAAGTGGTGGTTGGCATCTTGTTTGGCTTTGGAAGTATTTTTGCTAGCAGACTCAAAAGCTCTGTAAAGCTACTATCAGACCATTCACTGCTGACTTTTAACTTTAGAAGTTCAAGCACAGCACGTAACATCGTGAACTCTTTATCACATCTCTTTGATTCCTCATAAAAAAGTCATTCGATGCCTTCTCCAAAACATCTATATTATCTAGAACTCTCTCAACCCCCATAGATGTTAATACTTGCAGTTCAACGTGACGCAACATCTCCTCAAAGTCAAACGGAATACATCTTCTTCAATGTCATGGTCATCATCATGATCCACAGTATCAAGATCCATACTAGGATGATCGGTGTTGCATCCAACTTCCACAGCATCTGGACAATTCATTTGAGACATATCTTTTTTTCCATGTGCTGTCCATATGGTGTAGTTCTTCGCAAAACCTCTTTTGATCAAGTGTGACTGGATTACTAAAATATTTGGTCAGGCAATGTCGTTGATGCAATCAATACATTGATAAAATATCTCATTTCTCTTTTCTCTCTTAGCATGATTTTTGGCGGCTTTAACAAATAAAGAAATATTTTGAAAAAACTCAAGAGAAGGTCTTAGTGCATTATACATGTATGATCGATCCATTCTTTATTTCAATCTATGTATAATTTTATAGATTTAACTAAATAGATCTACAAATAATAAAATGCTAATTAATAATTACAAAAATTTAAATTTACGACTTGTACAACATGAATAGAAACTTAGAAGATTAAAAATTATCAAAATATTTTAAATTTTAGCAAATATAAATTTTCTAGAATGACAAAACCTTGGGGAACCCTAGATAATAATCTCTGCTGGTTCCAAACACGGTTTTAGGCCCTGTTTGTTTGAGATTATAATCTAATAGATTATATAGTTTAAAGATTATAATATATACAGGTAAACAAATAGGATAGCTTATTTACCATATTATTTTAATTTTAAGCTTGGATTATTATAATCCAATAAACTAGTTATAAGATGTTTATTTGAGATTATAGTTCCAAAAGACCCACTATCCCTACCAAGTTGGAAAAATAAGGTAGGTTGCCAAACAAACAAGTACAGATTATAATATCTAAATTATAAGCTAAATTATAAAATATTGAGATTATAATCTAAATTATATAAATCTAACGGGGAACAAATAGGGCCTTAAACAAGCAGGCTCCCCCCTCCAGGCCCCCCCGCCCCCTCCTAACAGCTTGGAAACTATAGCCTAACAATGTCAATAATAGAGCTTGTTTAACAAACGCAAAGAAACAATCGCATCCAAGGACTCAGTCGTGCTGACAAGAACTGAATGTCAATGGAGTAGTCCATTTGCAAGCCGTCTCTCCAGCTAAGAATTCATTCACCAAGACCAACGGAAACCGAGGCGCTGCTTCGGATCATGCCACCAACCGCAGCTTGTGCCGGCGACCGGCCCCGGCCCCCGGGGCAAGCAGCGTCTTTTCTGGTGGTCTTTGCTGGTCGTTCGTCAAGCCGTCCATCGAGCTGCCAACTTACCAGCTGAAGTGAGACGGAACGCTAGGAGCAGCAGCCTAGCAGGTTGGCGCACCGTCCCCGTCGCCGAGTCCGTCTGTTCGCATTCAACGTCGAGTTTTTCCCCACCAACCGTCCGCAACAAATCGAAATTGATGATCGGCGGCGAAGGCGTCGACGTCTCGTTCTCCATGCATGGCCGGCCACGCAGCTTATCATTAGCTGCGAACTGCCCCGTTGTTAATTTCTAGAGTAGCCGCCAGGCGGTCACCGGTTTCAGCCGGACCAGCAGCTAGTTGCCGCTTCGCCGGCGCACGAGGAGTAGCTAGGACAGACCGTCTCAAGATCTAGATGGCGCATATTCGAGCAAGTGTGCGGAAGCGCCATCTCACGGAGTTCAGGAACGTGGACGGACTGTCGGCAATGATAGCCATTAACAACGAATCTGGAAGGATTAAGAAAACAGGGTCATTAACTACTACTAGTAGAAGAAACAAAAGCTGACACCATACAAGCTGCCACACTATCAAACAAATAAAGGATGTTGATCAATTTCTATAAGACCCGCATCCATATTTGCATAATGTAGCTAGATGAGATCTGCATCCATAATTCCATGCTTGCATGTTACCACACTATTAGACAAAGGATGCTGAGTAATTTAGATGAGGCCTGCATTCATAATTGCATCCTTGCATGTTGCCACACTATATAAGAGTGTACTTCTAGTTTTTTCTTTGACGGTTTTTCCATGTCTTCAACAGAGCAGTAAAAATGTATTTAGATGATAATGTGTCAACACTTATGTAGAGCTAGCGCAACTATAAAAACTTACTACCATTACTACCTGGACGATCTGTTTCTTTTCTCATTGCAACTCTTTTTTATCTTGAAGAATTATACTCCCTTTGGTATAAAATATTCAACAAAAATTTACAAAAGTGTAAAATTATTAGTCATGTTTCAAATATCACTAATAATAAAATATATTATATTAATCATACTTGTTGAACAAGACAAATAGTCAAAGTTAATATTAAAAGTCATTCGTGTTAATATTTTCAAACTGTAGAGAGTACATAGAGTATATAATATCAGTACTATTAAGCGCAAAGCGACATGTGTTCCAAAGTGCCGATCGTTCCACCAAAACCCGCTGATCACATTTTTGGCTCTTTGAAATGAAGAACTCAGAGCCTCAAAATTCGTTACCTACCTCTTCCAGATGGTTCAGTTGGGGATGCACGATGCGTGATAATGTATCAATGGGCGTTGATTTCCGTGGTGTGCTGGCCTTAATTTGGGCATGCAACCTTCATTCATGATCTCAAGCGCGCGTCGGCGCATATCGCCGCCCTGTTAGAATAGGGCAATATCCACTGCCGGTCGGGATTGACTTTCGGTAATCCAACAAAAATTCTGATCCACGGAAGAACAGAGCCCCAACAGTTGCACCACGTACGGAGGGATTCTTTGTTTGAGCTGGAGCTTTTGAGGTTTTAGAAAAGTTAGCTGGTGGCTAATTGAAAAGTTAGCTGGTAGAGTAAGTGATTATTAACTTTTTTTAACATATGCTTTGCTTTTTTCACACTAAAAATAAAAAAAGTAGCTTTGAGTGAGTTTATTTTTTCAAAAGCTAGTTTTCCAATATTTCAAAAGTCAGTTCTTCAAAACTTTGTTTGTTTCAATTTTTCAGTTGAAAAAAACAACTTAAAAAACTAAAACAAACAGAGTCTGATAGCCTGATAGAAACCCTGCGCAAAGGCAGCGGCAGGTCGACAGGGTCAGTCTCCTCTGTTTTCGACGGCCGGTGAGCATGTGGAACTTACATGCTAGTCTCTGTGACTTGTACAATCGGCGGGGGATCTTAATCCGGATAGACGACGTGTTGAACTTGCCAATTATGAGTTCTCGAATTGACGTGCAAGATCATGGAACTACGCCAACATGGCGAGACGGAACGGAGCAGATGAGATGCAGTTTCAACTTTGTTCTCTGCTTGTTATGTGGTTCAAATGTAAAAATAGATGTAGGAACCATGAGAAGCTATGTGCTTTTATGTTTTTGAACTGAGAGGTGATCATTGAGGGAAGGACACAGAGGCGCATTTTGCAAACTGTTTTATAGGTAGCTATCATTTCGTTGAAAAGGAAAGAGAATCATTATAATTTTTTTATATGAGGCGCTAGTCTAGGTTATTATTATCTTCAGTTATATGATTCTTGTCATTTTGGACAACGACATAGTCTTTAAGATGTAACTTTTGATTTATATTTTTTCTATATGTTTTTATTTGAAAGTGACATATGTATATTTTTACGTAGGTATTTTTAAGACAAATCTAATCATATAATTTTCTCATTTTTTAATTTAATATTTAAAAGTTATTTGTGATTTATATTTCTAATGTTTGGCCTAAATTTTATTCAAAACGTCAAGAATTATGAAACCGAGAGTAGGTGAATATCTCCACTTGAATATATTGAAGCAGAGTGATTATTTATAAAATACTGATAATGATGTACTGCTATTTTTTTTTATACTACTAAGGGAATTATAACACTTGTGCTCATCTTTGATGTTGTTGGCTAAGATTTGAGCGTGGATTTGTTCTTTGTTAGTGGAATAAAAAAAATTAAAAAGAAAGTTATGGAGCTTCCAATGGTATCGCAACTTAATTAAATACTCATGCGTTAAAATATAAGCCTTGAACCAGGATCATAGCATCTCCAATGTACCTGTATAGATACATGTCTAGATTCATTGAGAAGGCTATGAATGTGGACACTCGGAAACATAACCATAAATTTTGAAATGGAGTAGCCGCAAAGGATCACTCTCCATGTGCCCAGCCCAACTGCTCCATTTTGATCAAGAGATATAGTGAGATTTCACACAAATAAATCAAAGAAAGTGAGCGAGCTCAAGATAGTAAAAAGAGTAAATTTCAAAAGTACACATACTATGACTACATTATCACAAAACTACATATTTAATCTATAATTTCTAAAATTACAGATTTTATACCTAATTTATCACAAAACTATACATTTTAAAAATATTTCTCATGAATATGAAAAGGGACCTACTTTAAGTATATGAAGAACAACTCTTAAATCTGTGTTTTTATGATAAATGCAACACAAAATCTGCAGTATTGTGAAATTGTTGCTTGTATCTGTAGTTTTGTGATAATCTTGCCATTTTTGTGTAGAAATTTAGTCTGATAAAAATGCTACACCCCACTTGAAACACGTGAAATCATGGAACTAAACAATACGCTAGCGCTTCTGAAGTTAGGAATCCTTATTTTTTCTATCAACATATCCTCACTACAAGATTCCTCGGTACGAAAAATGGTAACTCTAAGGATAAAATTGACAGTAAAAGCAAAAAAACAAAAAGTGTTTGCATTTTGTGACAAATTTAGAACTTCAGAGATGTACTCCATATCTTTAGAGATGTATGTATCTTGATGATGAGAGTGCAATGGTATAAGAACAAGCCCTTAATTTAGAGTCATGTCTAGAGTCAGTTGAAAGAAACTTTTTGATTTTGCAAAGATTGTCCTACCTGATGTCACCATGGCTTGCTTATTTCTCCATTTTATCAGTAAAAATGTACCCCGATGACCAGACCTTTCGGTCCCGATAACAATGCTAGCAACCCATCACTCCATGCGCCGCGCAATGTATCTTACTTGCTCTCTTCATTTTTAAATTAATATCGTCATTGACTTCTAACATTAATTTTGACCATTTGTCTTATTAAAAAAAATTATTCAAATGTATAAAATTTAAAGTTGTGATTCAAATAACCTTAGTAATAAATCAAATTATAACAAAACATATAATATTTATCAAAAAAAAATTGAATAAAATAAATAGTCAGAGGTGGTGTTAAAAATGAACCACGACGTCTAACTTAAAAACAGAGAAAGTAAGTGGCAAGTTGAACTCGTCAAAGAGAAAGGGGTATTCATCAAAAGCACACAACGTTGTTTTGTGTAGAGTCTCACTAAACAACTCCCTGCAGAGCGTAATTCTAACACCCGAAAGGTTCATTTCAAATCAAGGAGCCGAAAACGCCACCGATCAAAGGTCAGCCTCCTTGCCGCTCACTACGACGAGAAAACATTCTTTGAACATCCAATTGCGCTTGAAAACTGAAGCAGCTGCGACGTCGTGACTGTGAGGACGGAGCTAGCGCGCGTTGAAGAATCGAAGAGGTGGAGCCGTGCGGCGCCGCGCGCGCTTTATCAATCAATCTTTGACGAGGGAGCCGTGATTAGGTGCCGGATGACCTGCGCCCTGACGTCGTTCCCGCGCCGCGGCTCGCTTGATTGGAAACGCGCGTGTGGCTAGCGGCAAGTCGGAACCCAGGAGCACGACGAGGATGGAAGCGGACTCGATCAACTCGGACGCACAGCTGACAGCAGCGTCGCCCGCCCGCCCTTTCTCCGATCGCTGTACTCGCTCTGTTATCAAAATTTACTTCTTTCGATTTTAAATATTGATACCGTTAACATTGATCCTTCATCTTATTTAGAACATTTATTTAAATGTGTAAAATTATTAACTATATTTTAAATATCAATAATAATAAGCCAAATTATAACTTAATATATTATATATATCAAACTATTTTAGATGAGATGAGTTGTCAAAATTAAATGTTAAAAGTCAACTGTGTTAATATTTTAAAATCGAAAAAAATAGTTTGTTTTTAAACTAGAAATCTTATCCCAACTATTAGCAATTGAAAAAAGGACACGGAGTAGTAGTTAATGAATGTTTTCTTAATCAGTCCATAAGCGTTGTTAATTGTGATTAACCACCGATGGTCCTTCCGCGTTTTCCAAATCCTTGCGACTGCTTCCACACACACTTGATGGAACGTTAACACGAGTTTAATTATTATTTTTGTACAAGGAGCAGATGGATGGAGAAAGTACTCCTTTCGGTTTTAAAATATCAATACCATAGATTTTTAATATCATCTATGACTATTTATCTTATTCAAAAAATATAATAAATATCATCTATTTTGTTATAGTTTTCTTTATCATTAATGATATTTGAAATACGGTTACTAATTTTATATATTTAAACAAATTTTTAAATAAAACATTTATCAACGGTGTCAATAGTTTAGAACTGAAAGAAGTAGTTACAAAAAATTGGCATTTCACAGCTGGCACCAATAGGTGTGTTAAACAAAAGATTCGCATTTAAAAAGAAAGCATTAACATGCCTAGGGGCGTCAAGTCTCCTCGTCACATAATCACCTGGCAGCTGTGCTCAAGCACGTAGGACACCACTACTGGAAGCTCCCATTTGAGTGACGGCAGTGCAGGGTAGTCCTCCCAAAGTGCCTGGGATCTGCTTCGATGTGTTTGCTTCGTGCCCTGAGAAGGCGCCTGATTCGGGGAACCTGCGACCGAAACACAATAAACGTGCCGATTGATAACAAAACTATTATAAGCACGGACTTTGAAGCCACACCAAACGCAAAGAACATGTACGGTGTACCGTTCCCTTTTTTTCTCGTTTGACTTGACCTCCCGTGCGTGAACGGAGGAAGAGTCGAGGAATGAGCCTGGGGAAAAGGAAATCGTCTCCGAGCAAACTGCTGCGAACGGAGTTGAACTCCCGCCCGACAACCGCAACCAACCGACCCTGGCCTGCTGCACGCCTGCACCTGCCGCGCCCGCGCCGCGGCATCGCAAGGTTTGTCCGCGCTTGAGATGCGACGGTGGCCGTGCTTGTCCTGTGTCGCCGGGCGCACCCGCTCGCGCCGTGCTGGGGGCGAGCATCTCCTTCTAAATTAAATTATTACTCCGGTCCAAAAATATGTGTACATCTAAGTTTAGTGAAATATATTTTGATCAAGAGTTTTTCCTTTTATAAATATAAATAATTTTAATATATATATATATAAAATATATATTGTAAAAGTATGGATTTAAAAGTACAAATAGTAGATTTTTAAAGTCTTCAAAACTAGATGGCATGAGATACAAATGAACATTATTTTGGGACGGATGCAGTAGGAAATAGTGTAGAAAAATTTCTCTGGCAATTTCTTTAAACACTCTCCAACTTTCCCATCCTACAGAAATCTATTCATTTGTAGTCCCCCAATCCTCTTCTCTCATGCTGCATATACTCTCTTCGTTTTTTAATTAATATCATCATTGACTTTTAAATTTAACTTTAACTATTTGTTTTATTAAAAAAATGATAAATTTTATATATTTTAATATAATTCGATTTATTATTAAAATTATTTGAATCACAACTTAAAATTTTACACATTCGATCAAATTTAACCTCATTGCGAGCGAGTCCTCGGTGACTGGTGAGCGTTCTTTCCTCCTGGCGCTCGAGTGTGGTGAGCTATCATCCTCCTGCGACCCAGCGAGGCATGCAATCACATACGGCGGTTGTGGAAGAGCAATGTAAATCTACGTTTAAATTAAACAAACATGACAGTTGGAACTTTTGATCATTAGGTCCAAATTCAAAACTTTTAAGATATAATTAGAGCAGCTGTTGGAGGAAGGGGTAAAAAAAGGGCAAACAGGCAACTATGCTCCATCAAGAAGATGCTCATATTTATCATCACAAATATTCAAAAACTTCGTTTTGTTATGATCCAGAGTTGTAGTCCGCGGTGTCATCACCAGTATCTAACAGGGTTTTTGACACTATAAACAATGATTGACCAGTAATTTGTAAAGAATCTTGGAAAAAAATTTCGGTATCAGCTGAAACAGACACCTTAATGTAGCTTTGCGCCTGATTGATTACGATGAGACGACAGATTGGTGAGGGGGTGGTATTGCGATGCCCAAGGTCGCGTGAACCAGAATAACGGAAAAAATATATTGTCACGTGAAACATATGTACGATGTGACTAGCAAAATATACAAAATGGAACCGAATCATAGTCTTATGTGCATACCACCGTTGCGACTGCTCTAAGATAGGACTAGGCGTCCAGAGCTCTTTTGAAACGCATGATTTTTATAGAAATCTTATAAAAATTTAATAAAAAAAATGTAAAAAACAGAAAAAAAATTTGTTAAAAAAAGGCTTAGGAATACTTCTACATTTTGGTTGTGTGGTGCGCGGCCGATCTATTTGACCGCGCAGCTGCAACGATTTTGACGGCGCCAAACCACGCCGCCGTCACGCTGCCCACCACCAAACCCCCTCGGGTCCCCGTCCAAGCGTGAGCTCCTTCGGCGTCGAGGCCGCGGGCGCGCTATATGAGGCGACCAGCTCGCCCCGTACAAGCCGCGCCACACAGAGAGCCGTTCAACAAGCGACGACCTCTCTTCCACACGGTCACATGTCCGCACAGATTCAGATTGCTGATCGATCTGTCTCTCAAACAAAACCTTGCAACTGGTAAGCAGCTGCATGCTGGTTCGAGCGACACGCACCAAGTCATTACGCTGTGCGAAATTAAACAGTATTCAAACGTGTGCTCCGTTCAGCAATTAGTAGATGGTTGCGTTCGTGCGTGCGTCGAAACATTCTCTAGCTAATTTGTTTTTTTTTTCTGCCTTGCGTTTCAGGTAAAGGAGGCTCTTAGTTAAGCAAGGCTTCATCACTATCATCCAGCATCATGGTCGGAGGCAGCCCCATGCAGGCCGTGCTTGTGGCGCCCGGCGTCAAGGACAGGAAGGTGCTCGCGTTCAAGAGCGACGCGCTCAAGGAGAAGGACGGCGTCACCGGCCTCATCCGCTCCATCCTCGCCACGTCCAGCCCCGCGCAGCGCAGCGCCTTCCACGTCCTCGACCTCGCCAAGGTCGTCGACCTGTACCGAGCGTGGCGCCGCGTGCTCTCCGACGTGCGCCCCTACTACGCCGTCAAGTGCAACCCGGACCCGGCGATCGTGGGCGCGCTGGCCGCGCTCGGCGCGGGCTTCGACTGCGCCAGCCGCGCCGAGATCGAGGCTGTGCTCGAGCTCGGCGTCCAGCCGCGCAGCATTGTCTACGCCAACCCGTGCAAGCCCGAGGCGCACCTCGAGTACGCCGCGGAGGTGGGCGTCAACCTCACCACCTACGACTCCGAGGAGGAGGTTGCCAAGGTCAAGCGCTGCCACCCCAAGTGCGAGCTCCTCCTCCGCATCAAGGGCCCCGACGGCGGCGAGGCCAAGATCGACCTGGGGACCAAGTACGGAGCGCACGCCGACGAGGTGCTCCCGCTCCTGCACGCCGCGCGGCTCGAGGGGCTTAACGTGGCCGGCGTATCCTTCCACGTCGGGAGCGGCGCGTCCCGCGTGGACGTGTACCGCGGGGCCGTCAAGGCTGCGCGCGCCGTCTTCGACGCCGCCGCCGCCCTCGGCATGCTGCCCATGCGCGTCCTCGACGTCGGCGGCGGTTTCACGGCGGGCGCCACGTTCGAAGAGGCGGCGGCGGTGATCAATGACGCCCTAGCCCAGCACTTCGGCGACCTGCCGTGCGTGGAGGTCATCGGCGAGCCCGGGCGGTACTTCGCTGAGAAGTCTGTCACGCTCGCCGCCCGCGTCATCGGGAAGCGCACGCGCGGCGAGGTGCGCGAGTACTGGATCGACGACGGGGTCTACGGCTCGCTCAACTGCATCCTCATGGACCACTACGAACCGCGACCGAGGCCGCTGGCGACCCCTCGCCCCGGCGAGACGACGTACACGTCGACGGTGTTCGGGCCGACGTGTGACTCGCTCGACACGGTGGTGACTGATTACAAGTTACCAGAGATGAGCGTGGGTGACTGGCTCGTCTTCGACGACATGGGTGCCTACACAACAGCGGCTGGTTCCAAGTTCAACGGCTTCGACACCTCGGACATAAAAATCTACGTGGCATACTCCAGCTGATACAAATGGACGACGGCTAAGGATTGGTTTTGTTGTTGATGAAGTGAAGTGATTGTACCTATTTTCAAGAAGTTGTTGATTCATGTTACTAGTTTTTTCGTTCATTTTCATGTACCAAAAACAGAAATAAGTGTAAATTCTTATACATATTACTACCACGATTTTTTATTGACTCTGTTCTTAGCTTAAAAATATACTCACGCCATTCTTAAGTCATTGTCAACGGGATCACAACTTTTAAATTTGAACTATAATTAATGTCCTAATGGCAACAATTAAACAATAGAGGGAGTATGAAAAATCATTCCGACATCATCAAGCTAAAATAGATTGTGTAAAAATTATAATAACATAATACAATTTTTTTTTCTTTGTTAGTTTGCATCATCAGTTGCATCTTCGAGAGGTCTTACAGTGTGTACAGCATTTTTCTAGCTATACAGAGTATACAACAAAAGTATGAAACCATTGCCAATGGGCCTCAATTTAAGTCCAGATGCTTGCAGCCCAGGAGGGCCCTTTCAAGAATCAACCGGCCGCTGATCCAGTATACAAGAACGGAGGAGCCATAGCATTGTTTAATCCAATTTCTACAAGATGGCAATAGCTTAATAAAGAATGAAAGATGGAAAGAAAAATATTTCTATATTTTTTATTTTCCTAAAAAAAATAATATTTCATAGAACTTTGACTGCATCCTAAAGAATTTCTGGATGCACGACTACTATATATAATTCCTTCAACTAGCTGCTGCAGGGTTCAGAGTAGTATTTGCTTAATAAAAAAGTAATACAGTAGCATTTTCTCCATTTTCCAGAAGGAACTCCAGCATATATTCATATAATAAATCATGTAATTATAATTTCATTTTTTTTTAAGTATATGTACAATAACATTGTTTGCATATTTAAAAGAAGAATGTGGGGAATTAACTAACACAAGATGGATCCTTTGCGCATTTACCAGTCTACCACTTGGTAGCTAGGGTGCTCAAGAGCTTATTATTCTTCAAAATGCACAGTAAAACGTAAAGTTCAAGTGCGACGTCGATATACCTAACCTGATGGCCTCATATATTATACATAAGCGGACATGGCTGCAGTTGAAATAAAGCTGGCAATTTTTCACACAATACCGAATGACTTCCTACCGGATGTACCCTAACTACTCATGTGTTATGATGGCTTAATTGCCACTTGGCAGCATTATGTACACCGTATTGTAGTTTGTGGATCTTATGAAGAATATGCCTTGTACAAAAGTTATGCGAGGTAGATATCTTAAGCTAGAATCTCCATTCACGTCATCGGTAGTTCTTCTTGGGTCACATGCATGACTCATATCCTACGCAAATCACAAACTATTTCGAACTTCAGAACTAGCCAACTAGTTGGGTGACTGCTCGCAACGTACAAGAAGGGTCCTTCAAATAATTAAACCCTTAAATGTTTAGCTTGCTCTGGATCTAGATCTGAAAAGGATTTCACTATTTTAAAACAGCAATAATGTTGGCACTTCCCGTCATATATGTGAAATGCAGTGCTTGACTACAATCAGGGGCTGTGAATTTTATCTCAAGCACGGCCGACGCCAACGACTCGAGTTACCAATGCAACCAATAAGGTTCACACATCGTTTTCACATCAGTTCCTAAAGTCTTACAGTTCCGAAGGGTCTCTCACGGGCCCTGAAAAGGCAGCAAAATTCTGACCCCTAGGCATGCATATGATATGAGGTTGATTCCCGGATGTTTGTGTCGTGGTCTTGGATTATGAGAATCGGCGAAGCGGGGAAACAAAACTAACGTTTCCTGGAAGGGGTACCTACCCCTATCCGCCATTTGAAGACTACTTGGAAAATGACGTCGGAGACATGCAAGGATCTTGCCAGCCGAACGAACAATGTAGCAGACGCAGATTAAAAGGCACGGAATTGGAATACCTAACCCGTTGTGACCAAAAACAAATTCATACATAAGATTATCTGAAGCTTGTAACTGGAACGTACTCTTTTAAATTCAATTTAGAAGCTGTATTATTCGAAGCTTCCAACTGGAACGTATGCAACCGGTTGAATTCAAATACGGGGGCCAATGGGAACTTGCTAGCTTGAAGCAATCATTCGTCCTATAAAACTACGAAATTGAACACCTAATTAACCTAACCCGTTTTGACCAAAACTTAATCAAATTCATACATAAGAATATCCGCAAGACCTCAACTACTCCAAAGATTAATAATCCGACATGTGTTTTAACATCATTGGAGTACTTCACACATCCAAAACTTACTCTTTTAAATTCCAGTTTTTGGAAGCTGTAGCACTCTAACTGGCACGTGCGCAACCGGTTCAAATGCAGGAGCTAATGGGAGCGTGCAAGCTAGTAGTGGTAGAAGCAATCATTCCTATTGTAAACAGACGAAATTGAAACACCTAACACGTTGTGACCCAAAAACAAATTCAAACGTAAGAATATCCGCAGGACCTCAACTGCTCCAAACAGCAGATTCCAATACGCTTTTGAATGTCAAAATACCTCACGTAGTCTATAAAATTCAGTTTTAGAAGAAGCTGCATTATGTGAAGTTTTTAATGAAGTTGAACGTTCAAATGCGAGTGCCAATGGGAACGTATGATTAGTAAGTACTAGTACAACTAAATAGCTAGCTGACCTTGATGCGTATGTGCACACCAAAAACAGCAATGCGGAAGGAGTCAGGATCAAACAGACCTAGCCCTTTGAAACTGGAAACGTCAGTAACTCGATCGGGACGCATATTCCCGGTCCACGTGTGACTGATCTCCGAATCCGACCTACCCCGGCCACTACGCGGGCGCGCTCCGATCCGGCGATCGAGCTCGCTGTCGCTTCACTTCTTCATCCTCTTGACCACCGCGAAAGCCATTGTTTTGTCGTACGTAGCTCCATTTTCGGGCTCCTTCGAGTAGCGTCGATCGATCGGAGCTATTGCATGCAGGATGAGCTGGTGGAAAAGAGATCGAAGAGGTTTGAAACGTGTTCGAAGTGCAAACCCTAACTGGTTGCGTGTTTGATCTCTCGTTTGATTTTCGTTGCAAGATCGGGATGACAAAAGCGCGGGAATGAACGGGCGACTTTGTGTCGGGCTGGTAGGTGAGCAGTAAGATCGTTGCGTTGGATATGCCGACATGGAGGACGAGAACTTCACTTTCGGGGAGGAGAAAATGAGCTAGCTAGGAGCACTTAGCTAGCCATGGGACTATGGGAGAGATGTGATTAGCATGATATTTCGGTCCTCTTTTCTCTCTGCCGACGGCGGATTGTGATGGAGAAACGTGTACGGCGCGGGCGAATTTTGCAGCTCGTGTGGGCCAGCAAAGCGAGAGCGGGATCGAGGCACGGCTGCACGCACCTTGGCTGCTTGGCGCTCGTCGCGGTACAGGCACCGCCACCTCATTATGTGCGAGGCCGCGGCCCGCGTGGCCCAAGCTGATCACTACGGCAATCCAACGGATTAGCCTAGTTTAGACCGATCGATTCGGACACAGTTTGGGCCACTCTTCTCGGAGAAATATTTCCCGCTTTTGCATCGCCTGATGCGTCTCCACCGCCCGACGAGTAGCCCCGAAGCCACAGCCCACGCCGCCGGCCGCAGGCGAGATCCACTTCCGGGTCGTCGTCTCGTGCATCGAGCGCGATCGCTTCGTGGCCACCAGCCTGGTTGCCCGGGAATCTTCCGGTCGGCGTAGAGTGGAAGGCAACCTTCCTTCGCACAATTATTTTTTTGCTAATTTTTTGCGAAAATTTTTTATTGCTCGTAAATTTGTATCTCAATTTTTTTTCTTCTCCACTCTAACTATAAAAATTGACATCACATCTGACTATTTAGTGTGAGGGCGGAGGAGGGCAGCAACAGAGGCCGTGCCATGCCGCCGGAGCCGAGCGAGAGGCAGACACTGCAGGGGCGAATGGGAGGGAGCGTGGCGGCAGCGGAGGAGGGCGGCAGTGGAGGCGGCGCAGCGCCATGCCGCCGGAGCCGAGTGGGGCGAGGTGAGCCAAAATTGCGGCCCCGCGGGTGCGGAGCTCGGCTCCTGTCTGCGTTTCCCGTGCAACAGGACCCCTGGTTGCCCGCTACGCCATGTTGGGCCGTGCCGGCCTTCAGGCTGCGCGTTTGGTGTTTGACCGCCTGTTCCACTAGGACACCTTCCTCTGAAGCTTCATGCTCCGGGGCCTACGCGCGCTGGGTAATCCACGAGGCCCTGACTCTCTTCACACGCACGCGCGAGAGCCGGGCGCCCGCCAGTGTAGTTCCTCGTCACGGCCCCTCCGTTGAACACCTTACCTTCCCGGCTCAGTCACCACGCCACGCTGGCTCAGATGCATGACGACGCCCGGACGCCTGCAGGTGGGAGGGACGACGCATGGATGTGGAGGTTGGTGCAGGGGTCCTATTATGTTCCGCTTGGGTTGGTTTTCAAGAGTAAACTAGATGATATAAAAATATAGTACAATGGATGCCAATGACAATAGAAATTTTCATGAATTTCAAGCATGGTATAAGAAATTTGTGAAAATATAAAGCCTAAAAATTGAAACTATAGAAAAGCTAAAACCTAAGCTACCTCAACTAAAAGAAATGAATCTTTTATAACATGAACTTCTGAAATAATTAGAAACACAGAGATTATGGTAAGGGGTGAGTTAATTTTCAGTCTAATTACTGAATGAGATAAAAGCATACTCCAGTTGATTTGCATCTTTTCCGTACTATTTTAGCTATGTGAGGGACTTATAGCTATCTGAACTCAGCATCATGCAGTCCACTATCTAGTATAACAACGAAACCAACTTACATACTGCCTATGTGTATTGGTTTCCTTTCTTATCATCGTTGGCCTAAAAAAGAGTGGGTGTCTGGACAAAACAAATGTGCAAGCAATACAGTGGGCAAGAACAAAATTCTAGCAAGGTTTATTTTTGGAAATGTTAATCCTAAAGCGTCCTTGGGGATTGTAACTTCTTCCTGTGTGATTCTATGCTTGCATTGGGTGTCGCCATGTTTGTGGGGCAATGACACCTAGAGAAATTGTACCTTCTCAAATTTCAGATGGTACAATGAGATCCATACTTTTGATTTTTCATGTACAATGAAAAGCTTTTCATTGTATTTTTCGGGAAAGATTCCCACTTGTTTTAATTGTAACTATAATGAATATATTGGAAGTAAACAAAAAAAAATCAGAAACAAATTTCAACCCATGGACATCTAGTTGATTCCCTGGCGCGTCACAGCAAGCATCATCAAAAGCATAGCACCTCCACTGACATACCTCCACACAGTATGATATATGATTAACTACAATACAAAGACCCTAAAACCCGAGGTAGGAGAGGAGAGGAACTTACCAGCGCCACGTCGACGGAAGCCGCTTGTATCGTCCGCTCTGAGGCTCACATCTGCACAGGGAAAAATCACGATTTTTTAGAGAGAGATCAAGCACCCCACGAGAACAGATCAAAAACAGCTATAACAATTAAAGGTGTAGTTAGGAGTGATTCCAGGGAGGAGGAACGATGGATGCACATGACCATTCACTCGATGTATCAACATACCTGGATATCTCTTCAACTCACGCTGGATGATATCGTTGCGAACGGGCAGAGCTGCTCAACTCTACATATGGCAACATCTGTGCACTGTTTTCTTTATTTGTTCATCCAGTTCATGGTACACCTGAAATCAAAGTAAAGTGAGAAGTCAAACAATGCCTTGTCATCCTAAGTAGGAATGCCACTTTTTTTAGAAACAGCTTCCTCAAGTTACGTGTTCGAGAAAAAAAGCTTCCTAAAGTTACATAACCATCCTTTCCAGATCAAAGAATTAGAGGGTTGATTCCCTCCTTAAGATCATTGTGATTGTTCTGGTCCTTTATCAGCCTAAACCCTAGATATCACCAAGCGAATAAATAAAATGCTAAAACTCACCTGAATGAGAGCAGTCACAACAGCGAAAACCACATACATGTCAATGATCTGCAGTGATAACAGACAATGAGAGCATGCTGCATATGATTTGAGATAGATATCATGCTGCAAGATGACCATAATTATGGCCTGCAAGTAAAGTCATATGTTAGTTCATGATGTTAGTTACAATCAAAACTAAAACAATTGCTGGTCATGGATGAATGCTTACAGTAAATAAAGGAATATCCAAGTTTCATTTATAACAGAAAATACCACAAACCTATGTCAAAATTGAGGCCTGATAAAATGCATTAGACATATTGGAGTAAAGGTGTTGCATAAAAATGGCATGACTTGCAGCACTGTTGTGGATGAACTAAACAGAAAAGAAATTACCAACAAATCGTCCTGAAAGAAAACTCTTGCTATTATCATCAAATATGAAGCTATCACTCAGAGAAGGAACCATCTGAGTGAC
>BCLH01001289.1:47167-65909 GCA_001602315.1 Zoysia pacifica
TTTAAATTATTAAAAATTTGCTTAATTGTCCCTTAGGGTATTAAAGAACATTATAAAAATGTTTTAGGCTAATTTTCTTTAGTAATTATTTTATAATTAATTTATCTCTGTTTTTTAGTAATTAGAATATTTGCTAATAATTAACCAAATTTTGTTTTAAATTATATTTAGAATCTTGACCTATTAAAATTGGTTAGAGCCCAGGAACATTACTGAGTAGTATTAAATTAGTTTGTCTAACCAAATTAAGTGAATTGCTTTAGTAATTAACTAAATTATTTATACTAAATTTGGTTATATTACTCAAGGTAGTTAATTAAACGCTACTGATATTTTCTTTACCTGTTAGGTTTAGCCAAATTATTTACCTTACTATTTTAACATGATCAACTACCTAAAATTTAATATCCACTACTCTTAGTAATAAAAAAGTTATAAATAAATTAATCAGTTTAGTATTTTTGTAATTATCAGCTCTCTTAGTCTCTCACATATTAACTCAACAAATAAAATTGCTTTGCTATTTGCATTTGTCATGGCATTACATAGCATGCATATTCATACTGGCGTTGTTTCATTGTTTAGTGAACAACGTACTCGAAAGTGACGTGGGTGCTCCAGAGGGTGAAGCACCTGTGGGTAGTTTTGCTGAGGAGACTTCCACATTGCAAGGCAAGCATCATGCATATTTATCCTTAATTTATATAAATTATGAAATGAATTGGTGTGTTATTATTACATTTGTCGAGCAATAAGATAAGTATGGTTATGTTAGATCTGATTATTACCACTCCTTGGAGTCTTAGATTTATAAAATGGGTTGGTAGTTCTTAGAGACGATGTGTCTTGCTTAGCCATGCTTAGATCGATAGAAGTCTAATCCATGGAAGGTCACCACCTTTTCGCAAGTATAAGATCTTTATTTAACTTTTTACTCGTATGGTTGGTCTAAATTTGAGGATGATGAGTTGGAGACCGGATAGAAAAGTATAGGTTGGTAGCAGGAAAGGAGTCATGTGTGCGGTAGCCCTGTCTGTGTCGGTTAAGTACCGACCGTTGTTAATTGTTGACCTAAGCACTTTTCGTTCATACCACATGTCGAATATAATTGTAAGACAAGTCGAATATCTCATTCGCATACCAACGTTTGGCCCATGACGATATGTTTTGACTGGCACGCAGAGTGACCGCTGGGCTCCCACGAGACACTGGACCAATCCCCTCTAACATGTCGATTGTCTAACCGTTCGGACATGGACGAGAGAAAGGTTGACGTGAGTACCCTCTTATGCGACGTCGTGAGTTGCATAAGCCAGATGGTCCTCAAGTCGTGTGGGTACAGTTGAACTCCTCTGCAGGGTGTATAATCGGTTCGCATCGCTGTGGTCTCGGTTATGACCAAGCTTGATGTGCATTGATTTTCATCGTAGTTAACAACTTCACTTCTTTAATCACTGATAGTAAAGTTGTGGGATATATTGGAGATATATTATTGACACATCTCTTATTACGATCTTGCATAATTATTTAATTACTTGCATTTAGTAATTAGTTGCCCATGAGTCTTTACTTTAGGCTTATGCTTATAATTTATTAATATCTACTGCTTTTTCGCAATTAAACGTTATTGCATTATTATCCTTGCTAATGCCTCATTCATAATCTTTGGAGTCGAGATGTAAGTCCCACGAGTAAGTCTTGCTGAGTACCTTCGTACTCACATTTGCAATGTTAAAGTTTTGTAGGTGCGGATGAAATGGTTTTTGGCTATTTTTTCCCTGCCGACGCCGACAAAAGGAATGAGTAGTCTTTGTTCGTCCTTTGCGTGACGGTGGTGTTCGTGGGCTGAGCACACTGTCTTTCTATTTGTTTTAAAATGTTTTCCGCTGTGTAGTACTCACCGTCGTGTTTAGAACCTAAATAAAAACTTAGTACTTTGTTTAATTATGGTCTTAAAGAGTTTGAGAGCTAAAACTTCAACACTGCTGCTCTCATTCTTGTTTCAGTTATGAATTTTTACTTAAGATTTATAATAACTTATATATGTATGTGAGATCTCTATGTGATACGTGCAACGTTGAATACCTATGTGCTATTGTCCTGGGCAGTGTTTGAGAAGTATATCAGAGAATTACCGGGGTTGATTTATTGTTAGTTGAATGGAGCTTGAGTTCGGTTTGAATATCAAGCTAATTCGATTAATTGCAACTCAACTTGAATGGTTCCTCACACATTATTCTTAACTTTCTTTCCTTATTCACCATTGCTATACATTTTGGGACTTGAAAATGCCCCCATTCAATTTTTTCTAAATTTTATCACTCATTTTAGTGAATGTTATTTGGTTTTATGGCATCTAAAATTTTGCAAGGAAATTTTTATTACAATTCGAATTCAAATTTAAATTTTAAAATTTAATTTGAGCCATTTATTTTCTTTTAAGCTCATGGGTCATAATGTGAATTTGTGAGATAAAATTGATTCCTATAGCATTCACTTAAATAGGTAACAAGAAAACTTAGTAAAAAATTGATTGAGAGGCAAATATGTCTTTTTTAAGCTTATAAATGTATAAAAGTGTCGTATAAAAAAAGTTAATATTAGTGATTGATAAAAAAATTTAAAATTTTAAGTCAAAAGTTTTTTCAATGGCTAATAAAAAGTTGACCCTAGTTTCAACCCTCCCTCCGCCCAGCCCCTCCTCTCCACAGCTAGGGCAAAATGTTTTTTGGCTATAAATTCTATTTAGCAGGTCAGACACTCTTCTTTCTACCGACTGAGCCAAAAGTTTATTGGGCCGTGACTCCTCACACCATATCCAACACCTCCCAATGTAGTTTATTATTTTAAACTACAAATCTATTTTATTCTCAAACTATAACTCATTTTCTTAATCCCTTTGAACCAGCATATTGTTTATAATTAACTCACAAAATCGAGATCCTACATCAGTATATTTTTAAAATATTTTAAGATTTTAAAATTTTAAAAATAATTTAAATACAATTAATCGAATGTTCCACCAGTATGATTCAATTATTCTAGTAATAAAAATAAATTGTTCCAACATAAAAGTTAGTTGTTACATTGTACCTGTAATGAAAATAAATTGTTCCAGTAGTAAAATCAATTGCCATAATAATAAAAATAAAGTGGTATAAAATATCTAGATGAATTCATGCATGTGCGTGTAAAGTGAAAAAATAAAAGCCATAAAAAAGAAAAATGAGAAGGGAATAATAAAACAAATACTTTTTCATTAATAAAAATCTATTGTTATAGTAATAAAAATAATTTTTGTTAAATATTTCAATGTATATATGCATGAGGGTAGTAAAAAAGAAAAATAAAATATTACAAGAAAGTTTGTAAAGTTAAAACAATGAAAGGGAAATAAAAATAATGAAAGAATAAAAGAAAAGAAAAAAAGAACAAGACAAAAATAAACAAACAGGTGCCCACGGGAAAAACAGCCCAGCCGGCCCATCTAAACACGTGCAGGGAAAAAAAAAACAACCAGACAGCCCATCCAAGAGTGCGCGTGGGACTGTGGGCCGAAAAATGAAACTGTGGGCAAGAAAAGAAAAAATATGACCCAGAATGAAGAGGCGGTCGGAGGAGGTATTTGTTTTAGCCTAAGCGGAGGGGAAGAATCCCGTTGGTGCAGGACCGAGGCCCGAACAATCCATTGGAACCAGTATAGTCGAGGTAGACATTGGTGAATAGAGCTGCGCCTAAAATCATCAGCAGTTCTTGCCAGAATGATCCAGCTAGAACAAGGTAAAAGTATGGTGGAATAAAATAACCAATGCAGCTGTATAATCCGAATGGAAATGACTGAACGGCCAAGGATCCTATTTACAAATACAGGAAGAATTTACAGGACAACTCTTACAAACACAACTAAACATCATGAACTTTACAGCTGGGTCACAAGTGTGTAGAACTCTCAGATGGTCGCTACTTCCAATGCAAAGCTACATGGTCAGCGAATCAGGAAGCGAAGTTGGAGCTCCGAGAATCTTGCCACCAACGTCTGGAAAGCAATCTTGGTCTGGCAGTGGGCCGATCTTACCGTCAGCCTCTACCTTTACTGGATACTTGAGTAGGTGCCCCTTTAATGCTGTAATTTCTTCTGCAGTAAACCTTTTCCAGTTCTCTTCAGCTATTTGATTCACAAACCTTACACACTCCAAACTCGAAGGATCCTTGAAGCGATCGTCAACCATACCAAGGTGCTCTGCCCAGAGAGATGTCCTGTATCCATATACCTGGAGAGGGGAATGATGTGTAGGTAAAGCAAAGACACAATTACTTGACAAAATTCAGTAATATAAGCACAAAATGGAGGAAGCTACGTAATATTTTATAGTTTAAGGCAACCAGTAATATTGTAATGAGTACATAGAAGAAGCACTCTCAAGAAACATGGCACAAACCTGCCCGTGAGGATGCTGCTTTTTGTTAGACCATGAATGATAAGGCTGGTATGCTCCCATAGCAATTTCGGTATCTCTAGAACCAGCCAGGGATCTCTGGTTGATGTTTGCCGAACCCAAAATGACATACTCATCGTCAACAATCATCCCTTTTGCATGAACGTAGATCATGAACCGCCGATATTTTGAAGCCAACCCCTACAAATTTGAAAGAAGAGAAGAGTTAAGATACATATGAGTGTATTTAGACTTTAGGCCAGGAACGCAGGACTATGCACATGAAATTTCTGGGTATTTTTAGCATCTTCATAGCCATGCATGAGCAGACAAACAAATGGTTATGGCTGAAAATATTAGATTGGAAGGGCTCATTATCATAGTTGGAACAAATTTGAAACTATTTTTTATTAGGTAATGATAAAAATGCCAAGATTACCGCTGCACTTTTATCTGTAGATTTGTCTGATTCTGGGCTGCCATTTGATACTGGTTCTTCCCGATTGCCAAGACAAAAGAAGTTCAAGTAATCTTGAGGATGTGCATCCTCAATATTCAAGGCCTTGAGCTCGTCAGCAATTATTCCATACATCATTTCCATTGTCTGGGCCTGTGGGATAAAGAAATCGTGAAATATAGTTGTTAGATTCAGCTTCAATCTTTTGTATGGTGAAAAATATGTTTCTAGCTTTTAAAGACATGCATACATTCAAATGCTGTAGTAACCCTACTGGCTAAACTGTAAATGTAAAGTGCAGATTTATTTACTTCCAAATGGGACTTCTCTCCTTACGAATTTTAAAAATATCAAAATATTTTTGTTGACGCTCGATTCTAAAGATCGGAATCAATAGATATTGTGAGTAGGATCTAGTACACGAGCATCCATGGCTGCATACTAACACACTGTGCATCAAGGGTAGAAATATGATGGCATGATTAGATATATATAATCAGAGTGTCACTTATTTAAATTCACATTACATGGTAAAACCATTATATGCTTGCAAGAAGGTAAGTCAGACAATAGAAGACATCCTAATCTCAGGGGCAAGTCATTCTGGTACCATTAATACATAATGGCACTTACCTGGAAGAACAGGATTTCTTGCACAGATGCTGTAGTAGGGACTCCTTCAGGCCACATTGGTATCACCACATACACTGCAAATCGCTCTCCCGCTCTTATCTTGCTGGCGATCTTGAGGGCCAATTCGATTGGTATCAGATTGTCAGCACCTGGCACATTGGTATCATGAAGAATAGTTAAACACAAAAAAAAATGAAGATATATAATGATTACATTAGCAACAACAAAATGAAGAGGGAACCATCTCGAACAGAATGAAAAAAGAAATATATACTGAAGACAGATACAGCTACAGAAGAACAGAAGTTTAAGACATGGTAGAGATATGAAAATGTTGAAACCTGAATTCACATAAGATGGCCAAGCATATGAAGAACCAAGAAAGTATTGATTCTCGATATAAATGAAATGTTGTGCAGATCTAATAGCCCAGACATATGCAGTGTGAATGCTCTTATCGATTATCAGGTTCTTTCGGCACACAAGATTCTGCAGAGACCCATTCACAAGTTAGTACATCTTATCAATTTTCAAATAGCTCAATGGCAACAATTTGAAGTAGGCAATTTTTAGATTTGCTAGACTAACCTGCTTTGAAGCTTCTTTGGAACTAGGAAATCCTTTTAGAGAGCCAGAGTCAATTGACCGAAATACCTGCAGAGTTAACCAACATTAGCCACTCCGGAAAATTTCGAGAATATTATCAAATAATTAGCAATTCGAGGGTAGCATGAAGACCTGGACATGCCAATTTTCATGATCTCCTTCCTTTGATACCCACAAACTAGGATGGTCGTTCTGAACAGTAGCTGAAGGGCTAAGTATCCATGAGATACGTTCCAGCTTTATGAGGGCATCATCTTTCCAGTGAGACACACTTTTAAATCTGCTACGCCATTTTGTTGCCTTTCTCCAGCGTTGCTCAAAATTCTTCAAGACATCATAGGCAGCTGGACCTTCAATCCTGCAATGTAAGTCATGCCATGGTTGTCTGGGTCCCTTCGCGCCTGCCTACATCAAGGGAAATTATACAGTGCTAAGCAAAGTCAAAATTTTGGTGCCTGGAATGTAAAAATAGAAGTATCAAGTGTGCGCATTTGTACTCTGCAATATTGTTCCATCAATCAGAAGCTTAATTCCTGATATATGTTTTGGAGAGGAATAGAGAAGTTATTGTAAAAGATACTAGCTGAAAAAGACTCACCAAAAATGTAGGGTTGTGATAGTCATTTTGGAATACTGTATCAAGATCCTTGAAAAGTCTGTGTTCAGGTGTGTCATAGCGCCCATCACAAAGATCTAGACCCCCAATGAAAGCAGTAATTTTCCGCTTGTTTCCCGTCGCTTGTGTATCAACCAGCACACATTTTTGATGGTGTGTAAATAAAGTCCCAACAACCTGCCAGCTACAAATTACAATCATCATGTGACCAAAATATTATCAACTATTCATCTGCACAGTAGTGGCAATCATGGGCTGAACTGCATTTTGGTGCATGGGGCATGACATACGCCCCAGATCACTTTTTGATTTTGCATTATAATTTATAATTTTATAGTATAAATTCTATAGTTTTTGCAACCCATCCCTAAAAGGGCTGTCCACACTGATTTTCATAGCTAGGTTGTCATTGGTAGCAACTACATATTTGTTTCCTAATTTAGTAATTTAGGTAAGGATACCCATCAACTTGTATAAAATGTGTAGCAATCATCAGGAATGTATCACCTTACCAGCCTAAGGTTCATTATTGATCCAGCCTCTACTACAAAGCATGCAGACTTTAAGTCCAGACCAAAAACTTGCCTGTTGTTTGAAAATGCTCAGCTTATTGCTGGCATATCGAGGAGAAAGAACACAGATGACTGAGGAATGCTTGAAAAACTTCCGAGTTTCTTCATCATGTGTTGCCATAACTCCGCCCTGCAAATGCACAAGGAGAGGCAATTTTTTTTAGATATTGTCGCAAAGAAAGACTCACAGAAGTTCACACCAAAGGACTAGAATGGATAGCAGATTCAAAAAACACAGCTTAGGTTTGCGTTTCTCAGATCACGGCTCATGACAAACTGAAATCAGAGAGAATGGTTGCAAGCTAAACTGCCCCGGTTTCACATATGGCGACAAAAGGAAATTATGTGTGACCAGTTCAACTTTACCAACGTATGGATTGACTCATACCCACCAGTGAATGAAATACTGAATTCTTCATACGTACTGATCAACATCAATGAATTGGTCATGTGAATAGCATTCGAAATGCAGTAAACTGAGAAACACAAATACTCAGACAACAACTTTAGTTCATTTTTGTACTAGAATTGTAATACTAAAGACAAGAATTTAAAAACGGAGGGGTGTGAAGGAGAACTTTTAAGAAAGTAGGGGTATGCAGGAGAGCTACTGAAGAACTACTGAGCTAGAACCTCACCGTCTTTATGAACATTTTGTCATGCGAAGTTTTGTCATCCCAGACGAGAAGGCACACTCTGACTCCCTCCTGCGACTTGAACTTGAGCAGCTGTCCAAGAGTAAGGTCACCTCCCTCAGGCAAGGGCCTCGATGCCGACGGCTCACGCACGAGCTTCACCTTGTCGTACACGGACCAACCGACGATGTATATCATGTGGTGCGCCTCTAGGATGGCGTGGCAGATGTCCTCCCAGCATGAATTGTGCTCGAACAGCTTGCCCTTGTCGAGCTTAATTTCCGGCAGGTCCCCTTCCCTGACGTGCGCGTCCTGGTACAGAGTGACCTGACCGCCGTGGCGGAGCGGGAAATAGGCGTCCTTGACGCCCTCGCGCTGGGGATCTCCGGGGATGCCGTGCTGGTACGCCGGGTTGGTGGTGACGGGGTGGAAGCGGAATCGGAGGCGCAGCGCGGTGTCGGGCTTGTACGGCTTGCCGCCGGTGCCGACGACGGGAAACCAGTCCTCAACCTCCTCCCCGGAGAGGACACGTTCGGCGGGCACGGCGACGGTGCCAATGAGCTGCGCGCCGAAGGTGTCGTTGTCCTTGACATGGAACTCGAGCTCGGCGGCGCGGTGCGCGAGCGGCACGGCGAAGCGCTCCTCCCAGACGGGGTCCTCGCTGTTCGGTATGACGGCGGTGCGCGCGACGACAGCGCCCGCGACGGAGAGCGTGACGTAGGGGTCGCTGGTGATGATCTTGGGGTGGTGGTGGTGGTGGCGCCGGGGCGCCGCGCGCGTGGGCTTGGGAGCGCAGGACGCGGGGGGGCGGCAGGCGCTGAGGCAGCGCCGGAACTGCTCGGACAGGAGGTCCATATTGGGCAGCAGACGAGCCTCAAGGATCCAGAGGTCCAGGTCCCCGTGCAGCAGGACCGGCTTCGCCGGAGACGACTCGCCGCCGGCCGACGACGCCATCGCCGGCGACGACAGGGCCCCGCGCGCGCAGCCTCAGCGGGGGTCCGGGCGCTGCAATCCCAGGGGCAGGGTCCCCTCTTCTAGCTAGCCGAAGCGCTCTCTCTCCGCCGCGCGGATTCTGGTCGGGCGGCAAGCTCGGCCTGCTGCTCTACACCTGTGCAAAACAAAACGGCCAAAAATGTCCTTTCGCCTGAAATAGGCACGGCGCTGTCATTTCCGCGGTTCCGGAGGGGTGAACCGTGAAACGCAAGACGCGGCGTGGGGCGAGTGGGGTGCGCGCGACGCGACAACGGTCGCCAGCACTGCCCGCGCGCCCACGGTAAAAGCCACTCCGATCGACAGTAGTAATAGCCGACAGGTGGGCGTTCCTATATCGGATCACGGCCATATGGCCCACGGCATAGGTGTGCTCACTTTGCTCGGGGATAATAATGCACGGCGTGAGGCCAGGCGCACGTGGCCGCTCCCTGCCAGGCCGAGGTGGCGGGAGCGCGAAGCGTGTATGGAGCGATGGCAGGGGGCCGTTTGAATCCCAGTGAATTTTACGCCCTCCGTTAACAAATAACGGTCCTTCTTAGCTTCAGAGGCAGGAATTAAAGAGAGAAATATGTATTAAAAAAATTTGTATTAAAAAGTGAAAAAACTTGTGTTGAGAAGAGAGAAAGTTATGTTAAAAAGAGAGAAGTTATATTGAGAAGTATTTAAAAAGAAATTTTGAAGGCTAAAATGCCGAGTATTTGTGAACAGAGAGAGTAAGAATTTAAATTAAAAAAATCTCATTAGTATGAATTTAGATTAAAAAAATCTCATTAGTATTTAAACAAGAGAGTTTATTTAAGATTCTTTACCACAATGCATATCAAAATGATAAAATCTTGTAAATTAAACAGTTGAGATTTTGAATTTCTAAAATTCAAATTCTAAAATTCAAGAATTCAAATAAAATCTCATAATCTAAATGAATGAGATTTTAAAATCCTAAAATTTAGATTTTAAAATCTCAGAATTCATAATCCTATAATCTAAATTCAAACAGGACCTAGGTCTACTTATGAAACCTGTGAAATTCGTACGTATGGACTTGTATCAGGGGAAGAGGGGAACACTTTGGACTCGTATCAGAATCTTGAAATTTTTCTTGATTCTTGCGTATTTTCTATAAAATTGTACTTATTTTTTTAAAAAAAATTTACGAGATTTTTGTAAAATCGATCGGTTTTCGATGAAATCGGTTTCGCTCAGTTTCAACGGGACGATCGGTTTTTTATTTAAAAAATAAAAAAAATCAAAATTTTAAAAATCCAAAAACGGTCAAATTGAGCGGTAAAAAAAAACCGATGAAAACTCGCTCAAACCAATTTTATTTCGAATTTTAAAAAGTAAATCGGTAAAACCAAGTAGTAAACCGAATTTTCACTCAAAATTTTAATTTTCAAATTTGTCTAATTTTTTTATTTACTATAGCACTTTCCTATTTTCGTAAAAAACAACGAAAATCGGTGTCCACCGGTTTTGAGGATTGAAACCATTTTCAAAACCCTGCCTACAACCACCAATCACCATCTCCGACAAACGGCGAGGGGAGCAGACAAATCACCGAGGAGTTGTTTGGCTTATACGAAATGAAAGATCATATTAGAATTGAAAAATAAATAACAAATTAATGAGTTGAATGAATGAAGAGAGCATATCAACTCTACTATCTAATCGCATTCTTATCCTCGAGTTCCTCGTTCGTAAACACCACCCGAGTGGTAACGGATTGATGACATTTTCTGGTCGTGCTCGTGTGCCTCGAGTTACCGGACCTTGATGATCACGGTCACGGCTTTGGTACAGCTGAAATTTAATTAATTTTTTTTATTTTTTTAACTTGTAAAAAACAGTTAAAATAAATTATTATATAATTTATTTAAAAAACTGCTTTAAGCTAATAAACTGTGAAATAAATTTGCAATTTGTGGAGGGAAAAAATTCCCTGCGTCCGGTCCGCATACGGAGGCTGTGCGTACATTCTCTCGATTTGTAACACGTGGACAGTCGGTTCCATCCGACGCCTCACAACCGTCGACCGCCGTAGCGTTCGGCTCCGAGTAGAGTAGCCACGGCTCCACCAAATGCAGTCACGACGGCGCGGCTCGGAGGGAAAAGAAAAAAAAAAAGACCGCTTGAGTTGTCTCGGGGTTCATGGCTACCGACGGAAGGTGAGGAGCGTTCGGGTATGGAAAGGCTCCTGGGCTTCCAGCAAATTCGAAGAGTGCAGTTCAGCGCGATGGCCACCCCGACAACGACGGCGACGACCAACACGCCCTGTTCACCGAGCTTCGTCTGCTGCAATTGGCGATCTGGAGAAGTCAGGCGGCTGTAATCGGCCCTGCGCTCCGGGTTTCGTCTGCAACTGCACCACATGGGGAGCGCGGTGGCGGCGAGGCGGAGTCGTCAGGCCGTCGGCGATGTGGAGCAGAGAGGTGGCGCCGATGTGGAGCACCTCATCGGAGGTGTGATTGAGGAAGAGAATCAGGCAACGCCACGGAAAAGGAAAGCGGCGATTTGGGGATCTAGCCGTCTGGGGACGAAGTGGATTTCTTCGGAGCCGTCGGGAGAACAAGCCGATTGCATCGAGCTTTGCTTCGACTGGAGCCGTCGGCGGAACCGAATGTTGGGCTGCCCGTTTGATCGCTTCGCTAGGGCACAAGCGATGTAAAAGCAACGTTACGTGGATTCTCCTTACCCCAATTTGAGTTCGCTGCGGATAATACCCGCCAAACAGCGACGTCATGCCTGCCGGTGCAATCTCGATCGCTCTCGCCGAGTTTGCTGGCTGGCTGGTCCATCCTCTCCGTGCCCGCAGGCCAGAACATACAGCGACGCTGGGTTGGCAACCGGCATAAGCAAGCAGATCAGAACACAAACACGACCTCCATTTCTCAGAGATCGCTCGTGCCGACGCCTTGTCTCGATCCTCTCCCTAGTGCTTGGCCGCCAGCGATACACGAGTACACGATCCGCTCGCTGGAAGTGTCAAGAGACTGTTTTGCAGTGGTAGCACACAAGCTGTACACGTTGCAGGGTCGCCGTTTCCTTCATCACTTCGATGTCGACCGCCATCGATGTTTTCTTCGGGTGCATCCTTTTCCTCGACGACGATGGGGCGCTGCCCATTAAACAAGGACCATGATCTTTTTTCCATGGCTAGACATCCTGTGTTTAGACGAGGGGCCAACACAAATTATGAAGATAACCGCACCTCTGGATCTACTGTAGGATGCAAGCTGGAGTTGTGAAAAGCAAGGATCCTTTTTGTCGTAGCTGACCAGATAGTGTCCTATAGTACGAGAGTACAAACTACTAGCGTGGTTGAATTACACGTAGGGGCGGAGCTAACTAGATATTCTTTGATTATTGTCAAATAAGATCGCGAATACGGAGGATTTCATTTGGATTCACTGTTCGCGGGGTCTGGACGCGGACACTGTCATTCAGCCTTGGATGTGTCCTATGCGCACCTGTGCGAGCGGTCCCCGTCGAGGAAATTAAACAGCGACCGGCTCCGTCGTGTCCCGCGTCCCGGCCAATGTACACAGGTGAAGTGGCAACATCCCTCGGTCGGTCCGTCACATCGCGGCAGGACCTCACTCCAGATCGCACGCCTCCCTGGAGATATTTTTAGACCAAGTTGCGTCTCAGCGAGAGGCCAGGAGTATCAGTCTTCGAAAAGCTGAAAAGCAGTTTGTTGTTCGCGGAATGACAGAACTGTAACCGTGCAAATTGGGCTTCACTTCAGTGTCGTTTTCATTCCCCGCAGCCGCTGTCGGCCACTGCGGAACTGCGCTCATCCAGAACCACAGCAAGCTCTGGAGTCGCGTGGACAAGCCATGGCGTGTCTAGTTCTGGACGTCTCTGATCCAATTTCCCCCATTTTTGAACGGGCCATTTCGAAAGAAAAAAAAAGTAAACAGATGGGCTCAGTTCACGGCCCACAATATGCCTGGTTCCCCTTTCCCGACACGTTGCCCACAGTTTTCAGCACTTGGCCAACTGCGCCTCACGATTTTTCTCCTCTGTAGTACATGTCGAGCGCGCATGGAACGTGCTACATGCGTGTGACGACTGGGCAACGACGAAGCGCTCCGTTTTTGTTTTTCCTTTCGTCTTTTGCCGAGTCACGAGGTACGTACACGGCCCCAACTTTCTCGACATCTCCCCGGTTTTCCATGAGCATGCATGTGTATCGAAAGAAGTAGTACTATACGGATGATCATCAGTCTTGGGCTAGATTTTAATCACTCTGGATTGGGATCCTCGGCAGTCAGATCTCGCCGATGGTAGCTGGGCTTAACCTTATCCGTGGTCCAATTAACATCGAACGGGTAGTCGACTGCTGTGACTGGCGAGGTATATCATCCACCCGAGTTTAGTAGAGATTTAAAAGCTGCTTTTGAAACTAATTATAGTTTTATAATTTTTATCAAATACTTAAAACTCATAAGCAAATAGGAGTACTATATTCATAATATAATAACTTTTACATCATGTATTAGCACCAATAAAATAAAAATGCTAACTTTTTATCACGTATCTCTTCGTTTCCACCGTCTATAATATGGAGTACTTAGATAAGTTGTTCTAACAAAAAAATTTGACATAAGAAGCAGATTAAAAATTAGAACCTATTTTTTAAATAATCATAATTCCTATCAAATAGGATCTTAGATTTATATTTTTAGCTATAATAAGTATATCCTAATTTAAAATATAATTAGCATCATTGACTTTAACCTTTTCTTTATCATTCATCTTAGATAAAAAAAATCAAACATATATAATTCTACAATGGATTTCCATAATCTATAATGGAAATAAACAGGACCTAAAACGTTCAAACGGAACAAAATAAATGCCCTCGACGCGAGATTCTTGTGCATGCATGGTCATGCATAAATAAATAAACCTTTTTGTTGTGTAATTGAGTAAACGTTGCACCCGAACTACTGAACCTATAAATATTTTTTTAGATCAAGTCGGTTGGCCGCTCCGCTGATACTTTCAAGTGCTACCTTGTGCTGACCAGACTTCTCCAACCTTGACGCTGAATGTTTCTAGAGAAAAATGTGCAAGGAATAATTGGCGCTGCATGGGGAACGACGCCATAGAAGAGCAGTGAAACGAGCAGCCATCATGTAGACTATTTGGTTAGATCACCAAGCAAAATTTTTGTCAAACATGACGCTGGTCATTATTCTCATATTGGCCATACATAGACGAACTATACGAAAGAAAAATTAGATTTCCGAGCTAATTAAACAAATCGTTTTTTAGCTAATGCCTTTGATACTTTGAAGGAGACGATTGCCACATTTACAGATCGAGGGCAACTTAAACTAAATTTATACTTCTTTCAATTTTAAATTATTAACACTGTTGACTGCGTATACGAACATCATACAGGAGTATGAGTACGAGACTGTACAAACAAAAGAATCGATCGCGGGCTTCGCCGCACAGAGACGAACACGCATGCAAGAACTAACTAGGGTCGCATACAGGTCGCTAGTTAAACTAGCTAGGGAAGTTGCAGCGGAGTGGGAGGAGCAATGGGTCGCCGCCTCCACAGGTTCACCTCCTTCTTCGGCTCCGACGCGACCACCCCGCCGCCGAGCACCAGCGGCGCCGAGTGCGCCACGAACCCTTCGTCCTCCTCTTCGTCGACGTCATGCACCCTCGTTTCCACCTCACGCCAATCGAAGTCCTGGAACGCGGCGCGACCGCTTGTGAACCGCTTCATCTGGCCGAGCCCTCCTGCCGGGGCAGGCGCCGGAGCTGGGGCCTTCGCCACGACACCTTTAACACCTCTCGTCCCACCGCTGCACCCATCTCTGGACCTGGACCGCGACCTACTGCGCCGGAAGAGCACCCGCCTCACCAGCGAGCCCTTGGCCGGCCTGGTGCACCGCCCCGCGTCCGCGGCCGACGGTGGCAGCGGCGGCAACGGGCACGCGCCGCCATTCTTTCCGCACGACGGGTTGACCTTTGCCGCCGCCCTCTTGGACCTGCTCCTCTTGACCTGGCCGATGCAGGACACCTTGGGCGACGACGGCTCGGGCGTCCGGTACCCCGACGCCGACGACGACTGCCTCCTCCTACCGCCGCCGCGCGCCTCCGGAGGGACGATGGAGATGATGGGTCCCGAGAACGCGTTGCGGTGGTTGAAGGACGACCGGCCGCGCGAGGACGTCGACGGGTAGGTGGAGGAGAAGGAGGCAACGGTGGACCTGAGGAACGAGACCCATCCGCCGCCGGAGAAGCTCCTGGACCTCCCGTTCTTCTTCTTCTGCTGCTGCTTCGGCTTCTCCATCAACAAACACGTTGTTCTTCTTCTTGGCCGATGAATTCGCCGCGATCTCAGCTCGGTGCTTCTGGTTTTGTCGACCCGTAAAGATGTGCGGTAGGAGTACATATATATACCAGGCCAGCAAGGGTGGTTTGGTGCGTAAATAAATCCTGATTGGGATCGGAGACCTGCTCGCGGCTAATTAGTCGCGCGTGGCGTGGTTAAAGGGAAACGGGTGCGGGAGTAGATGGTATTAAATCTCGCGGCCGCGACGACGACGACGGACGCGGCCAGACGGTGGGCGCGGCGGCGCTGCCTTTTTCCATCGGTGCCGCGCCGTACCGACGTCGATGACGCGATCCGTTCCGGCGCGTGATGAGCTTTGAAGCGGTTTTTCTATGACGGCTCCCGCTCTATCGCGTCGCGTCACGGCCGTGGGTACGCGCGACCTGGTTGCCCAGACCGGATTTCCTAACGCCGGGAGCTGGGTCCGTGTCGACGACGACGTCGGTAGGTGGTACGGCCGCGGCCCGCGGTGGGTGCACTTGCGCGCCGGTACGGTGGTTTCCTCTCACAGCGTCACGCGCGGGAGGGCATGGCGTCACCGGCGGGCCGGGGAAGTGCCGACGTCTTGCTGGTGCGCAGTGATTTTGACGTGTGCACATGCCCCAAACAGGTGTAGTATTATACCTCAGCCATAGGCCCATAAGCAGAAAAAAAGAAAACACATTCCGATGCCGCTGTATAAAGACACAGTCCTCTTATGTATACACAGCTGCCAATTGACCCAAATAATGCAGAAATTACTCGTGGCAGCTAGTAGTCCGCAACCGTATGGACCTGGCAATTGAAATTTTTTACAGAAAACTTGACCCGTATTACCAGGTGAGACAATGAAGGGGGAAGAAACAGGCAAAGGTTGACGAGGCACCACCAAGGTTTATAAAACCGTTCAAAATTGATCGGTTTTCGCTGTTTTCAGTGAAACCGATTCGGTCTGATTTTATCGAACGATCGGTTTTTCTTTTAAAAATTTTTAAAAAATAAAAATTTGAAAGAATTCGGAATACCGAAAACCGGTAAAACCGATCCGCTAAGCGGTGAAATCGGTGGGTTTTAAATTTTAAAATCTAAAACCGTAAAAACCGAAGAAGTTAACCGGTGAAACTGCGCAGCTAACTGGTGAAAACGACCGATTTACTGCAACAGTTTATTCAAATTTTAAATTTTTGATTTGAAGCGGTTTTCAATCGATTTTTTTAATTTTCACAATTTTTGTTAAACTGGTTCTGACTGATTTTAAAGATTTAAACGAAATAGTAAACCTGGCACCACCTGCTGCCGCTGTATGGCCTGTACTCCTCGTGGCGAAGGCGATCGGCGCCCATCGGTTTTGAGACGGACGTTTCCTCTTTCACACGGTCCGTTCTGTCCTCGTGATATGATGATCATCCACGTTAGGTTCCCCCTCCGTACCCGTGAAGAAAGCGTGCATCGACGACACGTAGTATGGGCTGAAAGAAAGAAAGCAGCTCATTATCTTACTGTGAGTCTGTGGCGTGTTCTATCATGGTGGGCCTGATCAGAATGAGGGCCTAGTTAAGAGCCCGGCCCAACTGCAGCCCAACACGACGCAATACAAACCCAAAACGCAGCATCGCGGCAACAGCCACCGACGATCTCTCTTCTCCGGGCTTTTTGTTGGTCGTGAACCGTGAGCGCTGCTTCTTTTGAAAGTTTGGTCTCGTCTGGGTTTTCATGATCACCATCTACTCCTCTCAGATGTACTACCGTCATTGCTCTATATTTTTCTGACAATTAAAAAAAACTGAGCTCTATCCTCTCAACACCGTTGCTCCATTCATATTTAAATGGCTGAACTTGTAATATGTTTGTGTTACATTGCCCGGCAACAACGAAAAAAAATTTGTAATCATGTTGTGATCCATACAAAGGACAAAGTGAGTAAGCACCGGAACTCTTCGTTGTCATCGAATTTATTGCAACGCATGCTTGTAGTAGAGTAGTTACATCTATGGTTGAAAACGGTACAGAAATTTTTTGTTCCGATCGCCTTTCGTTTACCGTATTTTTTGTTTCATTTTTGAATTTGCGGAATAAAATGAAAACGGACGAAAACGGAAAAGAGAAAAATAGAAACGGTAACAAAAACGGTATGACGTTCTTCCGTCCGTTTTTGCGGAATTCTGTTTTGATCCCAAAATTTTCTGTTTTTCTCCATTTTTTCTTATCCGGAACTTGGCCCATTCCAGTAACAAGGCCCACTAGAATCATCTTCATATATAAACAGCCCACGAACCAACCAACCCTAACCCCCTAGCCCAGCCCCAACCGCCTGTGACCCGCGCCCTCATCCCTACCGCTCGCCTCCCTCCTTGACAGCGCACCGCTACTCGACGGCGGCGCCCCCACCTCCACGCCTGGCCTCGTGTGCCCCCTCCTCGACGACGATGCGGCAGCCCGCTCTCCACTCCTAGCCCCGCACGCCTCCCTCCTCGATGGCGACGCGGCGCCCCGCCCTCTACGACATGGCCCCACGCGCCTCCCTCTTCGACGACGCTGCGACGCCCCGCTTCCACACCCGGCCCTGCACGCCTCCATGCTAGACTGCGGCGCGGCACCTCACCCTCCACGACACGGCCTTGCGTGCCTCCCTCCTCGACGGCAGTGTAGCGCCCCCTCCCCCCTCCACATCCCAACCCCACACGCTCGCACCTCCTTGTCGACGACGTGGAGCCTGTTAGGTTGATCTCATCCAGGTGGCCTAACGGCCACCTAGAGTTGATCTCGTCTTCAGTTGGCCCAACGGCCAACTGAATCCAGCGCCCACCCTTGTGGCTGGTGAGCCCCTGTCGCACAGCGCCATATAAAAGGAAGGGTGAAGGAGCCGGAGCACGTACCACGAGGTTGGCCGTCGTTCTAACCCCACCCAACATTCCAAACCCTAAACGGATCTGTGACAGTGCGCTGCCAGCGACGGGATTCCCCATCGCCGCCGCCACACCGTCCTCAGTGTCGACCTCGCCCTCGCCGACCTCGACCGAAGGCCCCTCTCCTCTTCTTCGACCTTCACCGTCCGAGCGCGAACATCACCGACAAAGGAGAGGGATGGTAGGATCTTCATCTTCAGCTTCGGCCAGGCCGAACACTGAACGTAAAGGCCCACTGTATCACCCCTCTCAATCTGCTCACAGAACCCCAAAAGAATCGATCCAACAATAGCACCAGAGCCAGGTTCTCAAGCAGATCGAGAACCTCCAACTCCCAAAGACCCCGGATCCAGAACTAGAAACCCTATCCCTAACTCTAACCCCAACCCTGTCGAGGAAAAGGCGGCTGAGGGAGGAGAAGGGAAAAGAGAGCTGGCTTACCTTAGCCTCACCTCGCCGTCGCTCGAGTTCTCGAGCGCCGGTCACAAAGGCGCCGTGCCTGCACTACCCCTTGACGGCGGCACGCTCCACCCTCGGGTGAGCGCGCGCAC
>BCLH01001289.1:65919-82671 GCA_001602315.1 Zoysia pacifica
CAGGGGCCGTGCGGCGGCGGCAAGTCACCGGAGCGCCGCGCGCGAGAGAGATCGAGCGCGAGAGCGAGCGCAAGAGAGAGAGAGCGCGAGGGAGAGAAATGAGTTAGGGTTTTAGGGGAGCGCGGCGCAACGACTTTTATACTCCGAGTAATCCGCGGCACCGTCGATCTTCGATCCCACGGTCGGGAACGATCGACGTCGGGGTGGGCTGGATTCGGCCCAGGCGGGGGACTGAATTTCTGGGCCGAGCCCAGGTTGCCTCGGCCAGTTTTCCGCGCCACGTTGAGCTAGGCTGAAAGAGATGATAGGTCGCGCGTGTGACACTGTAGTGGTGGGCTGCGCGCAGATTTTGGCCCAATTCAAAGTTTTTTTGTTTTTGTTTTTTGTTTTTCTTTTTCAGAAGTAATTTAATTAATTGTTTTGCTAATTTTTTGACAGAAATAATTAGGCAAAAATTAGCAAATTTTGGCAGAAAGAAAAGTACAAAATTGCTTCTGAAAAAAATAGAGAAAATTTTATTTTTCGCTATGTATTTAAATTTGTTAATTTCATTATTAAATTCGAACCAACGGGAGAATTTAATTTAGAAAAATAGATATAATTTTAGAAAAATTGTGATATTGTTATTTTTCTGACCAACGTTGATAATAACAGTATTATAATTTTTTAATTGATAATTTTTATGTATTATTTCTATTTCTGACCAACGGTGATGTTGATTTAATGTATAAACAAATTGTATGTCTTAATTTTGACCAACGTTTGAACTAAGACATATGATTTTGTTGTTATGTTCTCACTTTATTTGAATTTTTTTTCAAGAGGATACAACTCGATGAGTTGTATCAAAAAGATTTTCACTCTCAAATGAGATAACTATGAAGAGTGAGAAAAATAGAGCGTTTATTTTGACTGAGGTTGACTGGGTTCTCACCACAGCATGTCCCACTGAGCCTGATGAGTCAATGAGAAAAGAAAATAAAGCTGATGCTGCTTGACAGACTAGACAAAGGAAATATGCTCCTTTAAAAATGTTCTATGACTTTGAGCATAGAAACTGGGTCACAGCCAATAAAAAATATTTGGCTGTAATAAAAAATACCATTCAGCCTGCGATTATGGGCTCAATCCCAGAGTGTGACACTGTCACAGAGGACCTTAACAAAATAAAAAATTAGTTCATTGGTTCATCAAAGACATATACAACACAGCTGATCAAGCAACTTGTGACAGAAAGGTACTCTGGTGGTGGCAGTGGCATAAGAGAACACATACTAAAGATGAGCAACTTGACATCTAAGTTGAAACTAATGGATCTGGCCATCAAAGATGAGTTCTTTATCCATCTGATTTTTGTTATAGCTCGACAAATGGGACTTAGAGAAGCTCATTGCTATGTGTATGCAAGAGGAGGAAAGGATAAAGGCTTCACATGGTGGTTTTATCAACTATGTGAAGAAAAATAAAAAAAGGAATAAGAGAAAAGCTCCCATGGTACATCAGCCAAAAAATAAGTTTGCTATGGAGAAAGATCAGTGTCTTTACTGTAAGAAGACATGACAGTACAAGAAAAATTGTCCTAATTACTTAAAGATGATCATAGCAAAGAAAGGTGAGAATATTATTATTTTTATAAATGAATCTCTATATGTGCAATATTCAAAATTCATTTGGTGGATTGACTCTAGAGCAACTGTTCATGTTGCTAATTCTTTGCAGGGATTTCGTTCAACGAGAACTACGCAAAGAAAGATGCGTTAAAGTTGCAAATGGAGTCGAAGCAGATATTGAAGCCATTTTTGATCTTTCATTAGAGCTAGCTGATGGCTTCACTTTTTTACTTACAGATGTTCTTTATATACCTTTTTTACAGAGAAATTTGATTAGTATTTCATGTTTGAAAAATGATGGTTAGATTGTCATTTTGAAAATGGCAAATGCGAATTAATATTTAATAAAAAATGTGTTGGCCTTGCCATCTTATAAAAGGAGCTTTATCTATTATCACTATGTGATGACGTGAATGTTGTATGCGATGATGGTAACGTTGCGTGCGACAAAGTATGTGAACCCTCGTATTCCAATATAAACAGAAAACAAAATATAACTCATTATACTTTGTCGAAATTATGGCACTGTCGTTTACACCATATTTCGAGAGAGAGAATAGAAAGATTAATAAAGAATGATATTCTTCCTCCATTAGAGTTCTCATATTTAGAACAATATAGATAATACATTTAAAAAAATGCAAAAAACTTAAAAAGATGCCAAAAGAAGCACATGAATTCTACAAATTATTCACACAGACATTTATGATCTATTTTCTGTGAAAATTGTGAATGGTTATGACTCGTTCATAACATTCATAGATGATTACTCCTATTATGGCTATATTTATCGGATCAAAGAAAGAACAGAAGTCTTGGATAAATTCAAGATATTTAAGGTTGAAGTTGAAAACCAACACAAATTAATGATTAAGATAGTCCGATCTGACCGTGAGGGGAGTACTACGGTCGACATACCCTATATGGCCAAGCTCATGGACCTTTTGTAAGGTTCTTACAGAAAAATGGCGTAGTAGCCCAGTATTTTACATCGGACGAACCTCAGCAAAATGGAGTAGCTGAAAGAGATGGATATGGTGCGAAGCATGATGAGCTATTCCACTTTACTATTGAGTTTGTAGATAGAGACGTTAAAAACCGTCATTTATATTCTTAATAGAGTACCAAGTAAGTCGGTACCCAAAACACTGTATGAGTTGTAAACAGAAAGAGTTCCTTTATTAAACCACTTATGTGTGGAGGTGAGCCCTGCTGAAGCTAAAGTATTTAACTCAAATATTAGAATGCTTGATTCCAAAACAGTAAGTTGCCATTTCATTGGCTACCCTGAAAAGTACAAAGGTTTTCGTTTCTACTGTCCAGACAGATATACAAAGTTTATTGAAACGAGACACGCTGTCTTCTTAGAGGATGAGATGCTGAAGAGGAGTAAAGTAGCTCGAGTAATTGATCTTGAAGAGAAGCGGGTATATGCGCTCACTCCAATTATTCAAGAGCCATTTTTTCACTGCCTGTTGTCGCTGCACCGACAATGCAAGACACTGTGATGTCAGCACCTGTTGTTGTTTTTTCTGTGACAACAATGAATATGGATGAGGAACCTGTTTTTCAGAATTTTATAAAACTCATTGCCACACATGAGAGGAGAGCAACAACAGCCTCAAACAGAAAATGTGCCAAATGAGGAGGCCTCGAGGAGGTCTAAAAGAGTTAGAAGATCAGCTATTCCTGATGATTATGAAATTTATCATACAGAGAAATTTCAAATGAAGGATGATACCACCTTATTTGAAGAAGGCATGAGAAATGAACATTCTTCAAAATGACTTGAGGCCATGGAAGAAGAAATTATGTGTATGAAGACTAATAAAGTCTGGGACTTAAAAATAATTCTTAAAGGAGCCAAAATAGTAGGCTGTAAATAGGTCTACAAAACAAAATTTGACTCCCAATGAAATGTAGAAAGATATAAAGTGCGACTTGTGGCAAAAGATTTTACACAAAGAGAAGAGATTGATTACAATGAGATCTTTTCTCCAGTCTCCTGTAAGGATTTTTTTAGAATCATAATAGCTTTTGTAGCATATTATGACTTAGAATTACATCAGATAGATGTAAAAACGACATTTCTCAATGGAGATTTGGACGAAAATGTTTACATGGCACAACCGAAAGATTTTGTCGTGGAAAAAAATGAACGAATGGGATGCCGCTAAAGAAATTGATTTATGAGTTAAAACAAGCTACAAGACAGTGGTACTTGAAGTTTGATATTATGATAAGAAAATTTGGGGTTAAAGAGAATATAGAGCACAATTGTGTTTATGTAAAGTTCAAAAATAGAAAGTTTATCTTCATAATCCTGTATATAGATGATATTTTACTGGCTAATAATGATGTCAGTCTGCTACTGGAAACAAAGAAGTTTTTGTCCACAAATTTTGATATGAAAGACCTTGGTGAAGCTTCGTTTGTTTTAGGGATCGAAATTTATCGAGATAGAAATAAAGGAGTATTGCGACTGTCACAAAAGGGATACATAAAAAATGTCTTAAAGAAATTTGGTATGCATAAATGTAGTCCATCACCTGCTCCTATAGTTAAAGGCGACAGATATGAGGATTTTCAATGACTAAGAAACCAATATGAGATCGATCAAATGAAAGCGGTTTCATATGCTTCAGCTGTCGGAAGCTTGCAGTATGCTCAAGTGTGTACACGCCCTGACTTAGTATTTGTTACCGAGTTACTTGGCAGATTCTAGAGCAATCTTGGAATAGAGTACTAGAAATTGGTAAATAAAGTCTTTCATTATTTGCAAGGAACGAAAGACCTCATGATGATATACAAAAGATCAGATTCACTCTATATAGTGGGGTACACAGATTCTGATTATACAGCAGATAATAGAAAATCGATATTTAGATATATGTTCACTCTCGCAGGAGGAGCTATATTATGGAAAAGCTCAAAACAAACCGTCACTACATCGTACACAATGTATGCCGAGTTTGTACATGTTATGAGGCCACAGGGCAGATGAACTGGCTCAAGAAGTACTGCTAAACACATTGACATAAAGTACTATGTTGTGAAAGATAAATTTTGAGATCATGTTATGAGTCTTGAGTATATAAGTACCGCAAAGATGTTAGCAGATCCGCTTATAAAAGGCTTACCACCCAACGTGTTCAGAGAACATGTAGCCGGCATGGGTTTAAGAGAAAGCTTATATTTTCTGAACGGAAAGATGGCTTAAAGATAAGTAACTATTTCAGAACAGAATAATGTATTGTAGCTGTTAAATCTATCGACGATTGACCGTGACGATGAGACATGTTCTATGCACTAATTTGTGATGGAATAAGTAAATTTGAAAGTGTAAAAGTTAAAGTTAAGTGTATACTGAGATCAAGAGGGAGAATGTTAGGTTGATCTCATCCAGTTGGCCTAACGGCCGGCTGGAGTTGATCTTGTCTTTAGTTGGCCCAACGGCCAACTGAATCCAGCACCCTGATCGAGGGCGCCCAGCCTTGTGGCTGGTAGGCCTCCGTTGCACAGCGTCATATAAAAGAAAGGGTGAAGGAGCCGGAGCACGCACTACGAGGTTGGTCGTCGCCCTAACCCCATCCAACATTCCAAACCCTAGACCGATTTTTGAGGGTGTGCTGCCAGCGATAGGATTCCCCATAACCACTGCCACACCATCCTTAGCGTCGACCTCGACCTCACCAACCTCGACTGAAGGCACCTCTTCTCTTCTCCGACCTTCGCCGCCCGAGCACGAACATCACCGACAAAGGAGAGGGATGGCAGGGTCTTCATCCTTAGCTTCGGCCGGGCCGAACACCGAAGGTAAAGGCCCACTGTATCACCCTTCTCGATCTGGTCACAGAACCCCAAAAGAATCGATCCCACAGAGCCGACCTCACCACGGCTAGATCCGTCGCACCTCGCCGTCCGTCTCCTGCTCGACTGAATTGCTTGTTTAACATTTGTTTGCTATTGTATTTGGAATTTGTATATGCTGAATTTACTGTAATTTAACATGGAGAATGGTTGATAAGCTTATACTGTTATCCTAATGTCAATGCACTGCTCTGTATATTGGTAGACTTCTTTGTGTGTTGTATATTATGAATATGTTATCACTTGTATAAATGTATCTTTCGATGACATCTATTTTATTATATTTTCGATTTAATTTCGGTTACCGACCGTTTTCGGTGGATTACCGTCCAGATTGGTTCGTTTTCGAAACTCCGTATTTTTTCTGGACCGTTTTTATTTTCGGCTTTTCCATTTTAATTTCTGGTCGGTATTTAAAATATGAAAATGAAAATGATAGGGTATTTTTCTGATTATTTTCAGCCCTAGTTCCATCTATAGCTGACCAACGGGCCATGCTCCATTTGGGTCCAATCGGGCATGTGCCTTCTTCGAGACGACGCGGCACGACCCATTAAATGATCAGGCCAGGCCAGGCTGGTCCGTGGGTCGCCAGCTTAGTCCCATGCATGGCTTGGGTATTTTCAGATAGGTCATATCAGAAGCCCAAAAGAAAAATAAAATTTATTTCTGTCTCAAAAAATTTCTCAAAAATAATTATATAATACTTAAAATATTAAAATTTAAACATAAATTGATCAAATTAAATGTATGGTTAAATTTCAAATAACAGTCTCACGTGCTAGGCCTAATGGGCTATACGGGCCCGATGTCATGTCTAGTCGAGCTGTCTTAAACGGGCCGTGTTGTGTCAACGGGCCTATGTCGGCACGGCTCGTGTTGTGCTTTGGATCGGCCCAGCTAGCTGCACATTGTGTCGGGCCGTACTCTTGCCAAGCCAAAATGTTCGGGTCTCGCCGACCCATTTAGTCTTCACCAGATATAGTTTCATCCATTATTTTTCTCGGCTGTTGCAAATTTTTCCACGTCAACAACGGATGAGCTCTTCTGTACGACTTGCTGCCTCGCCGAATGGTCGATGCACTTTTGTTCGTCCGGTGCATGCATTGGTACAACGCCCTTAGATTCGACCGACCTACGCAAGTCTACAATCAGCCTAATAAGCTTTGCAAGTTTGCTACTAGTACCAGCACATGGCACACCGTGGGCATCTTTCGCTCGTAGGCTTCCTCAAGAGAACGGTCAAGCCTGAGCCGCAACTGGACACCCGGCGACGTCTGCTTGAAATGAGTTTCCTGGAGAAACTCGAACAGAATCTTGTAGCCATCGGCGGCATGTGACCCTCTTTTTTATTCCTCTCCAGTCCAGTCCAGGTTCTTCTCAGATCACGGTGCCTGATTGGTTCGGTGGTCTTGTTAGATTAACCTGGAGTCTGTCCGTTGATGCAATCATTTTGTTTATGTTTGCCGCCATGCCTGTCGCCTTTTGTTTACCCTCAACTTTGTTCGATTGCATCAAACTTCTTTTATCGTCAGTTGTATCGTCCTTCTTCGACTCATCTGGTTATCTGGTCAACACGGTCAGCGATGGACAAGAATTGAGTAGCAGCAGAGACGAGCTTGTTCAGCCTCACGGGTTCGCTGGCGTTTACTACGTCTCTGAAGTCTGAACCAAGATAAGTGAAGGACCACACGGCTCACGCGGCCGCATGAAGTCTGAACCAAGATAAGTGAAGGACCACACGGCTCACGCGGCCGCATGCGGTATTGTCCAGCAAGATCCAACGCAGCGGATTGCTTTTACGAATCCTGAATCTCTGGTCCCTCACCGGCACGCTACTCACACACTACGGACGGAGACTGGGCCTGAGCCATTTCGCCGTTGCTATCCATTCCTCCGAGGACCTGACGACGACGACCCGAAACCCGGACGTGTCCAAAGCGCTAGGCCCCAGCCATCGGCCATGCGTCTCTCGTTCCAGGCTCCCGCCGAATTTAAGACGACCCCGACGGCGACGAGTCGAGCCAAGCTTGGGCGCAGCACATGCGAGTGCTAAGCCGATCCGATGAATTATTTAGTGTCGGAGGAGAGTAGATAAAGTAGTTGTCAATAGAGTGAATGATAAGTAGATTTATATGTGAGTTTTTTTAAATAAAAAATTTTATTTTATTTGTTTATTCATTGAATTCGACGGTGATTAAATGGAGGCTAAGTAGAAAATCCGCTTATATTCCTTCTTCCCTTTTGCGCGCGAGGCCAGGGACCAAGTGACCAACGCCCGTGGCGTTTACAACCGCTTCGCCCGTTCGCCAGCCTGCGGCAGGGAAACCATCGCCCCCCGTTTGGCGTGTTCTGTGCTCTCGCCCTCCTCTTTAGTTTGGCCCGCGCGCCAGTCCACTTGAGCGAGGTGTTCTCTCGTGACCTCTCTCTGCGAGCTGCGTCCAAGGCCTGTGGGGCGCGGGAGGGAGGAGCAAGGAATGCCGCCGCGCGCGCCGTGTACGTTGGGAGGAGAGCGAGATGACCATGGGCGCCGAGGTGGTGCCGAGAGCCAGGAAGTCTACCACGCTGAGGTCCCTGTTCGAGCTCGAGACGCCGGACGGCCTGCTGCCGGGGACGGCCAAGCTCCCGCCGCCGTCGCCGGAGCCCGAGGTTGACAGCCTCATCGCCAAGATTGCGTCGTGCAGCCGCGTGTTCACGTTCGTCGACGACGCGAATGGCGAGTGCGTCGAGGAGCGGGACGCCAAGGCGGAGTGGCTCGGGGAGGTGCTCGCCGCGGTCATCAAGTCATCGGCCAGCCGCGGGAAGCAGCTGGACCACCGGGTGATGGTGGCGCTCGTGAAGATGGTCCGCGCCAACTTGTTCCGGACAATGCCGCCGTCCGCGTACCCGACAATCCCTCCCGACGGCGCGGACGAGGAGGCGCCAGTGATGGTGCTGGCCGCGGCGTGGCCGCACCTGCAGGCGGTGTACGACATCCTCCTCGCCGTGGTCACCGCCGCCGACGCCAGGACGCTTCGGAACCACGTGGACCGCGCGTTCCTCGCGAACCTCCTCGCGCTGTTCGCCTCCGAGGACCCAAGGGAGCGGGACCGGCTCAAGACCGTGTACCACCGGCTCTACTCGAAACTCACCTGCGAGCGCGCCTTCATGCGGCGGTCCATGAGCGCCGCGCTCCTGCGGTTCGTCCACGAGACGGCTTCCGCCGAGCGCCACTGTGGCGTCGGCGAGCTGCTGGAGATCTGCGGCAGCATCATCAACGGCTTCGCCGTGCCGCTCAAGAAGGAGCACCGCGCGTTCCTGGCCCGCGTGCTGCTGCCGCTGCACCGGGCCAGGTGGGTGCACACCTACCACCGCCAGCTCGCTTACTGCGTGCTCCAGTTCCTGCGCAAGGAGCCGGAGCTCGCGGACCCCGTCGTCAGGGGGATCCTGCGCCTCTGGCCCGTGACCAACTGCCAGAAGGAGGTGTTGCTTATCGACGAGCTCGAGAAGATTGTCGAACTCCTCGACCCGAAGCAGTTCGAGAAGATCGCCGTGCCTGTCTGCTCGCGGATTGCACGATGCGTCAGTAGTTGCGGTTCTCAGGTTCGTTCTGTTTTCCACCACGACTCCGTTAATTTTCTCCGTGATTTTCACAATTCGCTTTCGATGCTGCCAGTTAGTACTCGTACTATATGTCAGTTTCATCATTATAGATATTTGATCATTGTTTTATTCAATTTTAGAACTCTGAATTTCTGGAAATGTGGTCCGTGGCCATACCGTTAGGCATGCCACTTTCCCTGGTCATGGTTGAGATTCATATTCTGTGATCCACCACTGCCCCCATTCATGCAAGGTTGGGTACATGTGGGTAAAAAAGTGTCATGCCACTTAACAGCTTCATCGATAAAGTGACTTCATATAGTGGCCTCACGTCCTTGAGATTCAGTTTGTCGACTTTAGGTCACTCGTGCTCAATTTTCAAAATGGGACTTCCCTGAATTATATTTGATCTACTATATCTAGGTAAAACTATTGCCTTGTAGCGATAACAATATAGACTCATTCTAAAAAGCCCAAATAGTAACCTCTTCAATAACAGCAGAGAAAGGTTACATATAAAAGACGAAATTTGTATCAAGTTATACTAGGGCATTTGAGCGGTCCTGCACGAACCAGCTGAGGCACAGCCCATTTAAGCACGATGGACCATGCCGAGGGCGGCCCATAGGCATAGTTGTTGGCCCACGGATTGCACTAATGAACTGTTACAGAATGTCAGTCGTGCCCACTCTTGACGGATATACTGTAGGAGTACCAAAGTAACCAATCCGATTAATGTCTCTTTATAAAGTTGCGATGATACTATGAACTTTTAGAGAAAGCTCCTTTCTTAGTTGTCATAGTAATTCTGTCCTTGTCCTTGATGAATTAAAAGTTACTAAAACTGATGGATTCTGTTGGTACTCCTACATCATTTGCTATCCTGCATCAAGTGGTTTTTGCAGCAACTGAAGTCACGTTGCCAATTCCATTGTTTCAGGTGGCCGAGAGGGCGCTGTACGTATGGAACAACGAGCGATTCCTGGAGCTGGCGTCGGCTTCGACGAGCGTGATGGAGAAGATCCTGCCAGCGTTCGTGGCCAGCGTGGAGACCAACCTGGAGCGGCACTGGAGCAAGTGCGTGCAGCAGGTAACAGCGAGCGTCAAGGCCCTGCTCCAGCGGGTAGCGCCGGACCTGTACGCGCAATGCGTCGACGACCTCGCCGCGCGGCGGTCCGAGGCCGAGGCGGCGGCCGCCGTCAGGGACGCCCGGTGGCGGAAGCTCGAGATGGCCGCAGCCTCCGCGAACGGACTACGCAAATAAACACCTGGTGGCCTCCGCCAGCCGCCGCGTAACGTTTTTGTGTGTCTGTGGTGTGTACATGCCGCCGAGTGCCATTTTGGGTGGGGCGACGGCGCCTCGGTTTCTGAACCGACGAGCATGTTGTGCAAGCGAAGTTTGTCCTCCGAGAAAACGTGAGCGAGTTGAAAGTTACGTGAGTACTGTGACGGCGCCCACGCCACGGAAGATGGGCTCGAATTCTTCCTCCTCGTCGTACGCCGGCCACGGCGCCGGTCGCGCGTGACGCCCGGCGGCGAAGCGGAGAGCGGAGCGCGTGAACCGCAGCCGCCAGGCGGTTTTGGACGCGACGCTGAGGTTGGGGTCACGTGGCACGGGCGAGTGCGAAGGCGACACAGTTTTGGCCTTTCGGCGCGCTCGTTGCTTTCTCAGCTCTGGTAGACGTGGCGATGCGGCGAATCCGGCAGCCCAGCGTCTGTCAGGCGAGTCGCTTGGCCTCGCCTTCGGGCTGTGGCTGCCATGTTTTCAGGGTGACGGAATTTTACCCAGAAGACAGTTGACTGACACAGCGTCTGTGGATCCAGTGATCCCTGCTCGCAGATTGCCAGTGATTGTCGCGGGAAATCTAGTGATTCCTGCTCGCAGATTGCCGCTGGGGACCTGTTCCAGAGAAAATAGACGGATCACAGGGAGGGGATAGGGGATAGGCCGAATTCGGACCCAGCAAAATTCGGCCAGCCCAGTTTCGGAGTATAAGGCCTGGCCAGACGTTTATGAACTGGTGGCCCAAAGGTCTGGCGCGCGGCTCGCGGAAGTCAAGCCGAGAACATTTGCCGTGATCCTGACCAGGGCCCCGAGTCGGAACGTCCGTGGGCTGTCAAATTTTTTTTTTCTCCTCCGCGATCCCTGACCGGCTCCCCGTCTTGCGTGGAGTCGTGGACCGGCCGGCGACAGACCAATGCCAATAAGGGTAGCTGAGCGGTGCGACTCTGTCGCCATAACGCGTTCGCTGTAACCATCTGCGGCATCCATCCAACATTTTCCTCCACACCGCCGAGAGAGCCCGCAGGACGAAAATGTTGCCACTGCCCTGTCCACCGAAAGCGACTCATTGTCCTTGGGATAACTTGTTGCACCGCATGCCCACCTCTGATTCCTTCGTCTCCAAGTCCGCACCCAAAATCTTCTCACGCCAGTACAGCCATTCCGGTGGAGTGGAACAACAGACGCGGCCATTTCATCGGCCCCGGGCGTCTTCCTGGTGAATAATCTACTTCTTTACGCTCACAGGTTGCCCACAGCGATTGGACAGACACCGCAGCGCACGAGTTTTGCCTCCATAGTTAAGCGTACGGGCAGCATAAAGGCATGAAGACCTCCCCTTTCAGGCAAAGTGAAGCTTTAGGCGACGTCAGGAGTGCGACCGACGTTCGTTCGACGCGAGACGCCTGTTATCCATCCACCGGCAGCGTGATGGTTTTCCCGTCACCTCACCTCCCACGTCGATCTCGACCGTGGCCAGGCTGCAGTTTCTCCTGCGTCCGCAATTCGATCCCGACTTCTCCATCCACAGGGAGACGGACGAACGTGTCGTTCCTGCTTACAGATATTTAGCGGTAGCGCCAGCAGAGCAGTCGGTCCGCGACTGACCTTTGCACGCCGCCGCCTGCCCCGCAGTCAAACATCCACGCGTACGCCACGCCGACGGGGACGGAGCAGATTTCCGACCCAACTCTGCGACCTGCTCCCGTTATAGAATCCGGCATCGGCCCGCGGATTGCGCGAAAGCTGGCCTAGAAATTTCTTACCGCACTAATTCCGTTTCCGGTTCCTGACGAGCTTCCTCCGGGTTCCCAAAGACTGCTCTGCCATGGACGACACGGCGCGCGCCGGCTCCTTTCGGCGGGCTACGCCTGGTGTTACAGTCTCCTCCGCGGCGCAGGACGCAGCGCGCGGCGCCGGCTCCCTGGCCGCCCGCGCAGCCGAGAGCCTCGCCCGCGGCCTCGTCACCTGCGTCTTCGCGGCTGGTTAGTCGCAGCTTTTCTCCGTGCCGTGGTCCGCGACGTGTAATCTGAAGATTTTTTTTTTATTGATTTGTGTGGTTGATCGTGGGTGTCAGTGGGGACGCTCCTCGGCGCGATCACCGGGGGGCTGATCGGGCTGGCGACGGAGACCGGCGTGGTGCGCGGGACGGGCGTCGGCGGCATCACGGGCGCGCTCGTGTCCATGGAGGTCGTCGACTCCTCCCTCGCGATATGGCGCTCCGACGAGCACCCGGCCATCTGGAGCGTCGTCTACGTGGTCGGTTCTCTTCTCGCACCATCATCGATACCCATTATTAGTTACTACGCACCTCAACGGCGACTTCGATCGGTCGCCGGTCACCGGCCATAGCTCATGCGCGCGCCGTAGCAGCTGACCGGGTCTTCTTTCCTTTGTTTTTCGACAGCTCGGCGTCATCTGGAGCCTGCTGACCGGCCGCCTCGTGCGCGAGAAGGTGGACCCGGCCGTGCTCAGCGCCGTCGAGAGTCAGGTACGCGTTCTCACTGATCGATGCTCGCTCCCACTCGCGGACTACCGCGACTGTTCTTCCGTGACACGGACGCGCGCGCTGCTGCAGATGAGCGCGGTGGAGTCGCCGCTCGGGCACGACGACGGCGCCGACATCTTCGAAACCGGCGGCACCAGGAGTGGCATGCCGAGGGCGGTCATCGACAGGCTCCCGGTGGTGAAGTTCCCTGAGGGCGGCAACGTGGATGCCGGCGGCGAGCACATCGCCTGCTCGGTTTGCCTACAGGTATCTGCTCCGCACTGTTCGCAAACACTGCTAGTACTGCTAGTAGAAGGCAGTTTGTTGCCGTGCTTGCTGTTGGGTTCTGACGATTGTTTCTGCAGGAGTTTGAAACCGGCGATACCGCGAGGAGCCTGCCGGTGTGCCGCCATATGTTCCACCTGCCGTGCATCGACGGCTGGCTGCTCCGGCACGCATCCTGTCCCTTGTGCCGGCGCGCGGTCTAGGCCGGTGTTCCTTCCTCTGCATCCCGGTTCTAGACATCCGTAGTAGCTGAGCTGACAACTAGTAGTACTAAACATAACTTTGTTTTTGTGAAATACAAACTACAGCAATACTACGAATCCGCTGTGGACCGTAGGATGTTCAGGCGGGCATCTTGTACGTAACCTTAAATTTTGTCATCAGTTAATACGATGGTAGTAATATGGAGTTAACCTGTCAAATTCCCCCATTTCTTGAGCCCAAATAACCATGCCATTCAGATTCCTGATGGGGCAGACTCCTACGACATGAGAACAGCAACAGAGCATGACAAGGAAACAGCAACAGAGCGAATCCTTCCAGATATCAAGCTAAACGAATAATTACAAGCAGGTAGTTGCCCACAAGAATGACCCTACCACCAACAACCAACATGGTAATCTACAAGCTACGATCAGACAAAAGATTCTAGGGGCCCAAAAACTCGGGCGATGCAACTAGCCACTAGGTTCTAGGAGGAGCACTGCCATTCAGGTAGCATCCACCGCAATTTGTGAATACGGCCTCTCAAGGCCCGACTGTTTTTCAGTAACGTTAACTGAATCTTTGGGGCCAGCTTGTGTTAGGAGGTCTTCACAAAGTTTTACTGAATCCTTTGAGAATTCTGTCAGCGATTCAAAAATACTGGCAAGGCCAATTTTGAAACCGTTGAGAGTGACATCATGCGTGTCTTGCATGCAAGCGTGATGCTTCGCCTTCTCTGCCTCCACCCTCCTCCTTAAGGCGTTGAGCAGCTCCTTCTTATCAGATAGGTGATCCATGCGCTGCTTGACATCTAGCTCAGGTTTATAATCTGGAAGCTTGGTCTCAATGACCTTGTTCTCTGCTCTCTTGTAAGCAGTTAGCTTTTTATCCATCTCCTTTGCAAGGCTGTCCACCTTTCTTTTCTGCTGCTGCTCTTCTCCTTGCTTCAGCCATAGCACTCTCACGCTCCTGACAAAATTTCTCATGGTGAAATATACCCGCTTGTTTGGAAACTTCGACAATGTAGTGTACCAGTCATGGCAAATCACAACTAAAGTTGGTGCGCGAGCTCTATCAGGCGCAATTGATGAAATTCCTCGGGAGTACCGGATGGTATCGGTCAGAATGAACTTCGACAGCCAGCCATCAAGAGCTTCAATATATGCTTTCTGAGCATTGACATAGCACATGAAGCAGGATCTCCAATTCCTCAGTTCAACCTCCAACTTTAGAGTTGCATGACGCTGGGCATCATTGCAGAACTTACCATAGGCAGGACAGGTGAATGAATTCACCTCAAACATTATCTGTCTCTGGGCTTCATGTGAGTCAACCATTATTTTCCAAGATTTTGTTAAGCTGCAAAGGAGCAGCCAATGCATCAGTATTGATTAGAACAAAAACTAATTGTTCCTATACATGAATAGAGTATAAACTTACCCCTGCAACAGCTCAACAAGTTGTGGTTGCAGTTCCTCATCTCTTAATTTTTGTATTCTATCAGATATTGATTCTGCTGCTCGTAGAGAAACCCAGATTCTTGTATACAAGTCCCTAACAGTAGTCCTAGTTTTTTCAGCAGATCGCAGCTCTGAACCTTTGGCATCTTGGTTCCTCATTTGGACACATTTCTTCTCATATGTTTGCCGGATTTGATCTATAGCCTGCAAAAGAATCAACCAAATCATTTCAACATAAATGTACAAAACATAAATAACATCAAATGAACAAATCAGCTTCTTAGGTCCACTCAGTAATTAGACAAGAGATAATTAATTCATGGATATAAGATACAGCACAAATTGGTCAATGCAAGGAAAATATAGCATATTGCTATGATTTCAGAATGATAAAAAATTGCTATGAATTTATAAAAGTACAGCCAGATCACACAAGACAATAAGGACAATTTGGTCTAAACCGATCAGTAGCTAAAACTGTCGCCAAAGTTTGTAGCTAGTATTCCCAACAATGCTACACCCTTTTCTTTTGGTTCTCTTTCAGAAAACATCACTATTCTAACATATACGCGACAAAACTAACATTGAATGACTTCAGCATATACCAGCATTAAAATCACATGGATAATAAGAAAAAATCAACCAAACCCACCTTAACTTCTTCATAAAGCTTCTTCTCCCAAGCATACAGTCTCCCTAAAGTCTGTGAGTGACTTCCAGACTTCATCCCACCATAATCTTCAAATATGTCGCTCTTAGTTTCACTTTTGTCGGTCCATGACAAACTGTTTGAGCTTGCACCCATTTCACTCCTGTAGGATGAGGATACTGATGATGGAGACCGATGCCATGTGATGGCATGGATAATTTTTGATGAATTTTCTGCACCAGAATAGATATTGTTAATACGGTGAATCAAAGGCGCAAAGAATATGCAATCAAATGATGAGTAGAGTTAGTTCATGGATGGCTGGCTAGTGGCTACCAAACAAATCAGAAAGTTGCTATGTTGTTCTAGCTTGACTCAACAGTACAGATTCGTGAGTTCGCCATCAAGCAGCAGACTTAAGCCTTTTGCCCGATAACTTTTGTAATCGAGGGCAACAAATGTTGGCATCAAAAGAGCTAGGCAAAAAAGGACCAGGCAATAACGGCATAGCAGAAAAGATGATAACAAATTGATAGTGTGCGGCTATTCCATCAGCCAGGAATATTTAAAGGCACTTCAAAGGCATATGGTCTGTCAAATCTCCAGAAGCACCGGGGGGGGGGGGGTCCTAAAATAAGAATAAGAACAGAGATCTAAATTCATACCATCCTGACTCTTGAGTCTTGACTACCGAGTCCAGTATAATAGAAAAGGTATGACTCCAGAACTCGTATAAAAGAGCTTTCTTGGATAAAAGATGTATCTCAAAACCTCGATGTTACATCCAAATCTTGCTATTGACAGAAACACCAAATGGGGATTGACTATCCCCGTACTACATTTGTAATCCAGATCGAGCAAGCTTCCACGAGAAGAACAGAAACCACGGGAAGGAAAAGCAATGGAGCGAGTAAAGACCGGACCTTTGAGCTCGGGGACGCGTGTGGCGGCCTCGAGCATGCCGGACAACTCCTTGCCGGCCTCGGCGGCGCGCACGAAGAGCTCCTCCACCTCTTTGAGCGCCGCCAGCAGCTCGCGTCCTGGCTGCGTCACGGCCACCTCCAGGCCGCCGTTACTCCCCACCGTCTCGCCCACATCTTTGGACTCCTCCTGTTTGGCTACTCCAAGCGAGGCTTCTGCCTTTGGGGCCATGGACTCCGACTCCTTCGCCTCGACCTCTTCCTCCTCCGCCTCCTCCAGGTCGGGGATGCCCTCGCGCTCCCTCACCGAGAGCATCTCCTCGTCGCTTATACCCGCGGTCACCTCCTCCGCCCCGTAGAACGGGTTGAAAAAGTCCCACCCGCCGACAGAAGACGCCGCGG
>BCLH01001290.1:0-43483 GCA_001602315.1 Zoysia pacifica
GTAAGCCGCTCTCTAGACGCGGCTAGCCGCGCGGCGCGGGAGGTTAGCCGTCGTCGCTGGTAAACCGCGCGATTTTCGCGGTAAACCGCCCGATTAGCGCAGAAAGCCGTCCGATCTACTGGATTTTTGTGGCAGCGAAGGTGAGATGGTTGTTTTTGTGTTTTTTTTTCAAATATTGATTGATTTGTTAGCAAATTTAGAACATAGTTGGTCATTTTCAAGAATTGTTGGTTGTAAGATGTCAGATCAGTCTGATTTAGTTTCGGAGCACGGGGACAACGTGTATCTCGGGTTTCGTTACAAATATTGTAAGGCCGTGAAGAGAGGGGGTGGTGCCACACGATTCAAACAACATTTGGCACATCGTGAAAGCAGCGTACTTGGGTGTTCTCATGTTCCCACGAACGTGCGGACTATTTTCGCTGAGAGCTTGATAGAACTGCCGAGCGGAAGAAGGACCGAGCTAAAAAGACCCTTAGACAGCATCAGGTTGCAGGTGAGAGAAATGTCAATGAGGAGGACGATGAAGAAATGTAGGCTGCCATGAGGTTATCTAGAGAGGAGGAGGAATTTTGACAGCATCAGCGTTCGTATGGTGGTCAGTTTGAGAGTGGTGGCGCTGGTGCTGGTTCATCGCAAGGTGCTTCTGGTTCGTCGCAGGGAGGTGGTGGGTCTGGATTGTTTAGTATGATGAGGAGGTCCACATCACAGAGGTCAGGTAATGAACGGATTCAAACTAAGATCGATACAGGCCTATAGACTGCGAAGAGCAAGCAAGCAAAGTCGACCATTGGACGCGCATGGTCAAAAAATTTTCATACAGAAGCCATCTTTGATAGAAAAGCCGATAGTCTATACTTTGTTAGTGCTATAAAGGAGACACAGAGATAGGGTACGAGACCTTTATTTTATTGTATTACATGTTTCGTTATATGTTATTATATTTATGTCGTCTGTCATGATATTTGCAGGTGAGGGCGTGCCTAGCCCAACTGGAAGGAAAATAGATGGCACGTATCTTGATGCTAACGAGCAAGACATCAAAAAAGAATTCGATAAATTCAAGATGGAGTGACCGATGTACGATGTCACGATTATGTGTGACTCTTGGACTGGCCCTACAGGAATGAGCTTGATAAACTTTATGATCTACTGTAATGGTGTCATGTTTTTTCACAACTCATGTGATGTTACTCGGCACAGCCAATCTGCGGACTTCATATTTAAGGTACGAGACATATGTTTATTCTATAGCACTATTTGTTTTATTTGCAGCTATGATATTTGAACAATGAAACAGTTTTGTGCACTATTTGTTTTATTTGTACCTATGGTATTTTGAAAAAAAAACATTCTTGTGCAGGAAATGAATAAGGTATGCATTGATGTTGGTGCAGACAATATTGTATAGTTTATTACAGACAATAGTTCAAATTATAAAAAGACGTGCAAGCTGCTAATAAATAAGTATCCTCATATTATCTGGCAACCATATGTGGTCTATACAATCAACCTGATGCTAAAGGCTATTGGTGAGTTTCCAGAGCATAAAGCTATAATACAGTCGGCTCGTAACATTTCTCGTTGGTTGTATAATCATAATCAGTTGCACTCTATGATGACCAATGCTATTGGTGGTGAGTTGATAAAATAGAATGCAACACGTTTTGGCACAAACTACATGTTTTTTGAGAGTATGCTTCGTCGGAGAGAAAAATTCATGGTATAGATGGGTTCTGAGACATTTTTAAATAGAAGATTTACCAATGCTGAGGACGGAAGACATGCTCACTCCTATCTAGCAAGTATGTCATGGTGGGATTCAATGAAACATGTGGTAGATGCAGTGTAACCTTTGTATGCGTTTCTTCGGTTTGCTGATCAAGACAAGAGCCTTACCTTGAGTGAAGTACTTCTCAGATATCATTTATGTAAAAATGAGTATGAAGCCCTTTATAGGAATGATGAGCGAGAGATGCAGAGGTATATGGACATTATAAATCGTAGGATGGTGGACATTTGCAATGATACCTTTGTGAATGCAGATAATACGTACTTATGAAAAAATATTGTTGTATTTTTTGTTTGTACTGCAACAATATTTAACTATTGTTACATGTGCAGCTGGATCTTTGAACCCAAAAAGTCACTATTCTTACAGGATGGGTTGAAATATGATGAACGATATTTGAGAGGCATTTACATGCATAGCATCAACCGACTTGTGTGTGCATGCCCTGCAGGAGGCAGAAATTTTTAGAAGAAAACAAGGTTTATTTGGCACAGAGTTGGCCAACAGAATGGCAGTGAATAAGAGTACTTCTTCTGCAGCTTGATGGAACATGTTTGGAGGTGACACACCTCATCTCCAGCAGCTTGTATTACGGATAGTCTCACAGTGTGCATCATCCAGTGGTTGTGAGCGCAATTGAAGTACATTTACATTGATCCACACGAAAGTGCGTAACAGATTATCTCATGAGAAATTGCATAAGCTGGTATATATTAACTACAACCTTTGGATCCGTATGCGAGATGTTTCATAGACATATAAGCCACCAGAAGCCGATCCATTTGATCGTCTCATGGAGCTGTCGTTGTATAATTCTTCAAATCATATTCGAGAATGGATGGAACATGAGAGATCCAATTCTGACCCTGTTCTTGATGAAGAGAGCACGGAGACTGACATTCCTGTACCCAGCCGTCTTGTTACAGATGATGATGTTAGTAGACAGTTGCTGCACTTGTCTCGTGCTGCAACAATATCTGAATGGGTGGATCAAAATGTGGGTGATACTCACATAGGTAAGAGAAAGGTTCAAAGTGCAAGACCCAAAAAAAGTGATAAAAAGATGAGGTTAAGAAACAAAGAGAAAGGTAAGAATGTAGATAATGACGACTCCATAGATTCTGGAGATGCTAGACGAAGCCCAGACTACTAGGAATCAAATGATAGCAGCTCTCGGACTACATCTGGAGACCCACCAAACACTATGGTTCCTGAGTCACAGGCACCGGTCACAACTCATCGTTTCACAGGTAACAAATTTTTCGCATCATACGATCAATTTTGACTCATTTATCTTACACTTAATTTTTTTTTGTCAAGTGAGACAGACTATACCTATGTTACACAGGATGAGGACCATAGCGCCCCACAGTCACCAAGGACATCGATGGGGGGAGACAGCATTACTACAGCATATACTATTCCGCGCCAGACAGTGATTCCTCATACAGCCAAAATAATAAGTACTACAATTATCCTTACGATGATCGTAGCACACAACCTCCTACCACATGGGTATACTAATGGTAAAATCCAGAGTTTTATAACATGTTATACTCGCAATGGGAAACAACTACTGCTTGGACGGAACAATCTTGAAATAAATTCAAAGCGGAGTTATTAGCTACTAGAGGAATTCAACTCCTCTTAAGTGAAGAGTGTGACAATGCATATTTTGATTGAAGTACAATTCACAAGTAAAATGTGATTCGAAAACTATGTATGGACTTTGGATTTGCTGTGAATGAACAACATGTATATATGGATTTATTGTGTTCCGAATTTTGAAATTGTTATAAATAAATAACTATATTTTATTTGTGGATGAAGTATATTGTGAATGTTGATATTAAAAGAAATTAGAATAGGTCATGTCTAATTTTCCAGCACTTTTAATATAATTTCTTAATTTTCACTAATTTCGCGGTTTTCAGATAAATCAAACAGTTTATCGCAAAAATCTCACGGTTTTCAGTAAAAAACCGTTCGATTTTCGCTGTTAGCGGTTTTTAGGACAACCGAGCGGTTTACCGCTGAAACCGCGCGGTTTACCGCTTTCAAACCATCCAAACCGTTTCAAAATTTGAAAATTGAATTTTGAAAAAAAAAACCGAACGGTTTTAACTGTTTTCGCGGTTGAAAGATAAGTTGAACCCTGCAATCGACAAGTCCTTCGTAACGACGTTAGTTAGTACGTTAACCCCTAGATGCTCCCGTTACGTGAAAAGTTTTCTATTATTAGCTTTCAATTATAAAATTATGAAAACAAATAAGACATATTTAAAGCATTACCAATGATCAAACAATACGTAACAAATAAATAATATTTCCAAAATAATTTGAATAAAATAAATAGTTAAATATAATTTTTGAAAGTTAGAAAATACTTATTTTGGAATGGAGGTAGTAGAATACAGTGATATTTTTGTGATCGCATAGGTGGTTAGCATTTGAATTCAGATCTGCAATTCAAGCAGAACGCAGGATTTTCTGAAATTTCACAATAATCAGTTAAATTTCATAAGAAAATATAGAAAATGAGAAAAATTCTCTTATTCCAAAGCAGGCCCTCTTTGGGATACGAGAACTTTTACTGTTTCATATGAAATTGAACTTATTCTTATAAAATTTCTACATGATTCATATGAAATTCCTATGTTTCAAAGGGATGGTTGTGACGTTATTGTTGGAGGTCCTCTCCGTTACCAGGCTTACTGAGAATCCGTTTATGCTTCACTGGCCCAAGTAAAAAAAAAAAAAAGAAGAACCAAAAAAAATGTGCCACCTGTCAGGAGCACCGGGAGCAGGGAAGCCAAATCCCAACGCAGGTGAGAGTGGCGCGTGCGAACGGAGCTACGATAACGGCGGCACGGAGCAGCAGAGGCGGGTAGCAGCGCGTGCGGAAGGAGCTACGACGGCGCGGAGCCGCAGAGGCAGCCAGCAGTGCGCGCAGACGGAGCTACGACGGCAGCGGAGTGGAGCAGCCGAGGCCCGCAGCGGTGCACGTGGACGAAGCTACAACGGCGGCGGCGCAGAGCAGCAGAGGCGGGCAGCGGTGCCACGATGGGCCAGGCGCGGAGCAGCAGAGACCGGCAGCGGTGCACGCCGATGGAGCTACAACTGCAGCGGCGCGAAGCAGCAACGGCGGCGGCGTGGAGCAGCAGAGGCTGGCAGCGGTGTGGAGCAGCAACGGCGGTGGCGCGAAGCAGCAGAAGCGGGCAGCGGCGCCACGATGGGCCAGGCACGGAGCAGAGAGGCGGGCACTGTTGGACACAACAACCATACTACTCCGTTTTTACTCTTCAGCAGTTCTCAATGCGATGAGACAGCCCGACAGGACTCCACTGTAGCAACGCAGGCGGCGACGTGTGACAGGCGATGTGCGTAGTGTGGCCGTGGACGTCGAAGTCAAAAAGGTGTACAGTGCTGTACAGTAGTTGATAGTTGTAAAAAATTATTGCTACACTTGCAGTGTGTGTATAAAACCCGGAGGCTTTTCTTTGATAAGATAGAAGCAAGTAGACAGGCAATTCACTCGGCCAGTTCGCGTGTGTTTGTCTCTGCTTCTCTGTTGCGCACTATTCATCTTCAAGCTTCAGAGGTCGGGTGTGAGTTCCAGTCGACCAGGGGTCGGCTAGGTGTGTGCTGTAGGTGCAAGATCATTGAGAGCCCGACAGGCACCAGCGGCACGATGGGCGGAGGTGTGGCGCACCGGTGGAGGTGAGCGGCAGAAGTGGCGAAGACGTGCGGAGGCGGGCAAGGGGCCACGGCAGATGGAGCGGCGCGGCGGTGGAAATGAATGGCGGCGCCGCAGGCGGGCACGACGGGTAGAGGCGAGCATGGGCAGATCTACGACGGCCGGCACTGGCGGAGCAATGGCAGCACCAAGCAGCGGCAGCGGTGTGCGCTGTGGCCGGCAGGCCACATTATTATTATTTTCCCAAAAATAACATTCCCTATGAAGTTGAAATCATAGGGAAAGAGATGTTCCCTACGACTTTTCTGATAAACTTTCCCCTACAATTTTTTTTCCTCCAAAAATTTGTAGGTAAACAACATTCCCTATGATTAATAGGCTTTTCCCTACGTTTTTTGTTTGTATGGAAAATTGTCGTTTCTAGTAGTGGTATTGCATAAAATCTATAGTTTTGTGATAATTTGAGTATAAAATTTATAGTTTTGTGATAAGTAAGATACAAAATCTATAGTTTTGTGATAAATTTGATATAAAAATCTATAGTTTTTTAAAATTAATGCTTAAATCTATAGTTTTATGATAATTTTGATAAAATATCGATAGTTTTGTGAAATTTACTCTATATATATCATGTGCTGATTTGTTCGAAGTCATGTGCTAGAGTCATTGTAGTCGGTGAGTAGTTCCAATACATTAACCCACATAACCAGTTAAGGTGCCTACCTTCCCATCAACCAAAATCGTCATGCTGTTCATGCAATGCATATTGGATCAGGTCTTCTCTCCATTTCCAATCAACCTGAAAGTTCGCAGTTTCTCTCTGCTTGGCCTTGCCACATTCTTCTCTTTCCCGACCGCCATTGTGAACTCCTCGACGGCTCCATGCCCCAACCCCCAGCCCCTTCCTTCAGCTTCTCTACGCCCTCCTCCTCCGTGCACAACTCCACTCGTTGTCCCAAAGAGGTGCCTATGTACGCAACGGCGTCATGTATTCATCGTTGGTATGTGTCATTGGCAGTGGGATGTAGCCCCTTTTCTTTAGCAACAGTACCTCGCCATTCTCACCCCGCCACCATATAACCTGCCCCCTCCTGATTTTCACCCCAGCTCCCACATTGTGTGCTTCCCATGCCATTGCAAGGTTATTTTCACCCCAGCTCATGGCAAGGTTGACCATCTTCCTCGTCAAGGATAGAACGTGATTCAGATATGGAGCCACTGAGCTAATCTATGATTGGGTTATTTTGATCAAAGAGTGCAACATCTATCATTTCCTCAAATGGATCTGCAACCTTCTCACGACAATCAGCTTCCAATCGCTGAACTTCGAACTAGGGCTATTGTCCTCCAACACAAAGTTGTTTTCATCTTGAACAGAGCTATTGTCCTTCGGAGCAGTGTTGCTATCTTCCGAAGAAAGACTCTAATAATAATTGTTGCAGACATCGGGGGCCTCCACCCAAGGCACAAGAAGAGAAAGACCTAGTCTTCTTACTTTCCTTCTTCCACTCTCTATCTACTCGCAATTGTCTTTATAGCCATAGGCTCTAGGGCAACTAACAGACAAACGACCTGATCTTAGCCACTAACAAACTAACAACATTGTAACAGTCATGGCCCAAATACAGCTATACGGCTCATGCCCATGCACACGCTGTGTGGGCCACACTTACAAAGCAATCCGCTTACGTTTTCGTCCTCGTGTCACGTAAAAAGGTTAACTTGGGGTTACTATGCTTTCGGTCAGTGGCTATTTATGTTGGTCCATCTCTGTTTAAACTAGCAAAGTGGGACTAAATCTCATTGTTTACCCACACCATATGCCATGAGAGTTGAGTCTTTTTCCATAGGCCTTACAAACCTAATCTTTTCTTACTAACACACTCTAACAACCTGATCTTATCTTAGTAACAAACTTTAACAAAGTAATAACCTAATCTTATCTTACTAACAAAATCTAACAAGATAGCTTACCCTCGAACTGTGCGAAAGAGCTCGTCCCTCCTGTTTCCCATAGAAAAAACATCTCCCTCCTAGTTTGTATAAAAAACACTCGACTTCTTTTCTTCCTTAAAGGTGCAGATGGATCTTCCTCGGCGTAAGGATCAATGACACTGAGAAGTAGGGGTTGAATCATGGATTTATGAAACTCAATTCCGCCACAAGCTTAAACTACAAGACTGGATCACAACGAGCAACAACCTAAGCAATTCTATTATGCCAGGACCCCTAATAGTGCTAGTGAGATGAAAATAAAACAAGCAAACACTAGTACGAAAGCCAATAAGAGGTAACACAAAGCAACTTAAAACTCTACTCAACAAATATGAAATGCAAAAAGTAAAGATAGTCAAGAGAATGCTCAGCGATTTTTTCGAGGCCTTGAAAGGTTGGCGCATTCCCCTAATCGTCATTGGACACTCCCGTCAGAGTAGCGGTCCCTCACGCCATTCTCGAAATGGTGCTCTCTAGTGTATGCTTCACTCGCAAAGTGAAGTAACTGACAATCCTGTTTGTAGCGAATAATATCCACTCACAAGAGCAAACATCCAAGGCTCAAGAGCTTTCTCTTGGTGACTCTTTTGAGCGGGGGACCAAAAACCATGTGCAAACTTGGCATCATCTTTCACAATCTCTTTGAAAGCTCAAACACCGACTCATAGCCAGTCTATACTGTCAAACAAAAAGTAATAGGCAAAGATCACTCCTCTTAAAGCCCTACAAGCTTTAGAAGTATATGAAATGCTCATATTCACTCTCCTATTAGCACAAAGATCTCTAATCTTGACTCGTGCCCTCTCCTTGGTGTCTCTTGACCTCTTACAAGTTTCCTCTAGCAATTCAGACCTCAGGCACCCTAGAAACCATCCCCCTCCACGGTTTAAATAGGCTTAAAGCCTAGAAATAATCGTTGGAACGTGATGTCATAAAGTTGCCTGCTTATCCACTCACCAGACTATCCAACGACTCTTCACACTAGACTATCATGTGCACTACTGGATTTTTTTATGACTCCATATCTCTGCAGACCAGAGAAACACCCTCTATGAAATCCATTTCATATGACACAAATTGTTCGGTGCATACCTTCATCAGATTGTCCGGTGACTGTCATTTTTGTACTTCCAGTGACACCTCTTTTGGACTTTGTCTTCAGGGATACCAAACTGTCCGATAACAGATCCATCGGGCTGTCTGGTAACTTCTTTACTTTAGCTCTAGAAAACACCTCTTTTGTACTTCAACTCTTCTAGCTCATCGAGTTGTCCGATGATCTTACCGGACTGTCGGGTGACTGCTCCTGAAACTGAAACTTGGGTCTTCGTCTTAAACATGACTTCGGCTTCGTTCACTTTGCTTTCTTTGCCATCTTAAGTGCGTTCTTAGGCAACTAAGAGCATTCATACCTCCTAACACTTGTATGGCCCGAGAACGAATGCCTTGACCTCTTTTAATAGTACCGACGATCATATGTACTCTCTATCTTTTCCTTAGACTTGGTCCTCCAATGCTCGAAACTTCTCAACTTGGGATCATCGTTGTCATCTATCGAGGAAGCCCACTATGTTGATGTAGAAATTGCGAGGTGGTACCTACAATCACAACTGTTACATATGGTGTTCACTAAATCACCAAAATTTAATCATACCTTTTAGAAAACTTCAAAGGTCGTGAAGCTAACACAGATAAATCTCAGGTACCATAGTGGTGGCTATGATCTCCACAGGCTCCTCAAAGGATGGCAAGATGAACAACTTTATGAAGGCGGGCTACACCTTCTCTGAAATAGGATTGTTGTCCTTTGGAATATGGATGTTGTCCTCCAAGAATGGTGTCATCTTGAAGAGGGCTGCTATCATTCAGAGCAGGGTTGATGTCCTCCAAGAGAGGGTTATTGTCATCTTGAACAGGGTTGTTGTCCCTCAGAACAGGGCTACTATCCTCTAGAACAGGGTTGTTTTCCTCTAGATCAAGATTGTTGTCCTCCACAGTTATAATCAGTGGCACTGGAGCTAGCAAACTATCGCAGCACAAGATTGCAGCATGCTTGTTGAAGTTATCCTCCGCACGTGCAATTTGCATATCATGATTTTCAAGCCGAGTGTTGATGATAATGAAATGCACTAAGACCAGATCCGGCTTGGCAGAAAACGTGGTTGCAGAATCGATGTCGGCATCTAAGATGACGATCTGCGCAAATATCTGATCCAGCTTGACAGAGAATGTGGTGGCCTCACTCTCTACCCACAGTTGCCTTTATAGCTATAGGATGGGGCAGCTAACCTTAACAAACTAAGAACCTAATCTTGTGTTACTAAAAAACTCTAACAAACTAACTAATTAACCGGTGCTATTGAACAAGGGTGTTGTAGACACCACAACAGTGTGGATCAAAGAAAATGTGCTCCAAATCCTGTCACAGCCACTTGAAGATACACATTGCGACACAATTCTTAAAGCTTACTTCTACAAATATTTAGTGTCTCCTCAGTAAAGACTCCACCAGTTGGTTGCAAGGGGCGCAAGAAGTATTAAAATGTGAACTTGGCATTAATAACACTGAAGTGTATTATTTAACAAATCATTATGGTAGCATACTTGGGGTCACATGAGGTGAAAGTGCTACTAATTGAATAATTGTGGTACCAAACATTTCTTTGTTTGCTTTAAAAAGTTGAAATCAGAGATGGCCCGAATCACACTATTACGTGAATCTGCAACTCTTTCTATTGCAATTGTGAATTCCTTTAAGTATTCTGTTCAGCACTAAATTCAAAGTTGTAGTGTGCTTGAGGATCAAATACACCAGCGATAAGGACAAGAAAATAAAAGATAATTTAAGATTGTAATACAACTACAACAAAAAAGAATTTTAAAAAGTCTGCTGTTTGAAATTTATACCTGCAACCAATAGAGTGTTGTTTTGCATATATGTGACCCTTCTGTCCAGCAATGATAAAACACTCCTTAAGATATCTCATTGCCCAGTTAGATGAGCTTCCAGTTGAGTCCTAGTATCCAGCACTCTTGGTAGGAACCCAGAGACAGTCCCAATCTTCTGTGAATCAGCAAACCACAACAACTAATAGATTGGCCCCACTAAGTCCAGCAAATACTTGACATTATCCCACCATTGCCTCGTATTCATGCAATCTTCAGTGTGAAAATACTCATTATCGCTGTTGTAGTTGTTGTGCTTCACTATTCAGACACCATCCGTTGACGGATCTTATTCTTTCTGTTCCAAAGGTTTTGTAGCAAAATAAGAACGGTCCCAAACCTTGTGGCATTCCACCGGTATAGTTCTCCTCCAATATGGCGCTTCATCTCAGCATGCAATCTTTTGTGATTGTAGAAGAATTTGCATATTCTCGGGGCACTAGAAACTATCTTGTCAACAATCTTTCCCATGTTCTTGATGAGGTTGATGGTGTGTGCAGCACACTGCTGCCAAATAATACAAGGGTACTCTGATGAGCTGTGAGCACGCTTTCTTATAATTTGATCCATTGTCAATTACGATCTGCACCACCATGTCCTCTCCAATCTCATCAACAACAACCTCTTTAATACAATCATAGAGGAGGCTAGCATTCTGAATTTGCCCAGTTGCATTAATTGTTTTATGGAAAAATATTTGTTCATTGCAATTCACCATGGAATTGATGATACTGTCACATGTAGGTCCAGTCCAAGAATCACACCATATTGATCCCAGTCTTTCTTAAAACCTTCTAGGTTCTTTTGGACTTCATCACAGTTGATCTGCAATTTATAAAAAATTAAACATATGATAAGGAAACATATAAACAATTGTAAACATTATTAATTACCTACAAGCCCCTCACCAAGTTGCTGAGTCAACTTAATAGCTGCTCGAAAATAAGGACAATTTGCTTTCTTCCCGGCAATATCATTTGTATGAAACAATTTGGCCCATGCTTTGCCAAGTTTCTCTTTGAAGTCTTTAGCATTGAAAGCTTGATCAATCCTTGGCTGCACTGGTTCTCGGCTGCGTGCCAGGTCTATGTCAAATCCTCCTCTTTTGTTACTACCTAGACAACTTGCTCTGGTACCACCGGTCCGGCTACTACCACTGCTACTGACAGCCCTATTCATGCTAAGATCCTCTAATGATCTTCTCACTGTAATTTGCACATCATCATTCTCGTCACCTGCATCACTATGAATTTTAATGAATCTGCGGTCATTGCTGGTGAGCACATATACTACTCTTTGTGCAATTTCATTTTCCACTCTAAGTTTGGTTTCCTCTTTGCTCTCCTTCTTGCTTTTCGGGATAATCAAGAAGATTTCATCATTTATACATCCTTCAGCACATTTGGGCACACAGTCACATTCCCAACAATCCCAGCCAAATGTTCTCTGAAGCGAGTGGCACCTCCACCATTAATTTGCTTGTTGCAATAGTGAAACTTGAGTCAAGCAGCCACAACTTCACCATGTGACCATACATATTCAATGCTTTGATCCATAACAGATCCTGGATTGCATTAGCATCAAATGTAACTCTACAAAATGAATTCAAGAAGTAAAAAAAAATGAGAATCATTCAAGCCTTGGCAGTGGGTGAGCTGCGGCCGCATAGATCTCTACCTGCATCACATGGTGTCTATTGACCCTGCCCTATATGCCGTCATTGAACAGTATGAACACAACCCGGACAGCTAGTCCCTCTTGCTGCTCAAGGATAACATCACCACAGTTGGAGCGATCAACACGATAGCTGGGTCGCTCGCCATCGTCAAGTCCCTCCCCGCGCGTAATTTTGCTGTTTTGTATTGTGTTAAAGATGAACATAATGCGAGTTGAGTGATGCTGACAGTGTAATAACACAATATAATAAATATAATATAGTATATGTTACATAACATAATAAATAAAATATAAACAGCAAAAACATTAAAAATTTAAAAAAATGGTATGTTTTGAAGGAAAAACGTATTTAGTGGCTATAAATTAAAGGCTTACAGACTGAGTGTTAATGAATGAAAGGCTAAAGTATTTGATGGTAAGAGTTGAAAAATCTCACATTTCTTGCCATCTGGTTTCTTGCAATCACAATAATCAATGCTTCCATGCCGATTGACTTTTGGCTGCTGATGCAAAATCTATATGTGCATTCAGCGACGCCATGTGCCTCGAGCAGTAGGTCAATTCGCGATTGTGGCAGACGCTAATTTAGCGGCTGTGACCACTGGACCAAGATGGACGGTTCCGTCATGTGCCCCGCCAGCTTCAACTCCGTCATCGGGATCAAATCCACAGTTGACCTCACCAGTCACGCCTGCGTCATCATCATATCACCAAGGATGGACATGTTGGGTGAGTGACAATATAAACTGATTTTGATGTATGTTTGAGCTATCATCTTCTAAGATACTCACTTTTTCGTTTTCTAACCCTCCATAATACAATTTCGTTGCTACTTCTCATGCTGGTAAACTGATGATTGATGTTACTGGGGAGATTGGCAACATCTAACTGAACTTGAAGATCTCACATTTACATGTACAATTTTAGTTGCTAAAATACAAAAAATTGTATCTAGCTCCAAAATTGCTAACTAGCTGCCCAACTGGCAATATACATGGCCAAATTCTGGAAAGATTACATCACCGAGTGCAACACTGTCATCCTGCCAACTTCTGTATTAATTGCTTCAACTGATGTCTTTTTATTTGACAGATTTTACGATAGACTCAAATGATTATGGACCGTCCATTTACATGAATTTTGATAAATAAATGATCTTTTACCTCTTAGGAGGTAAAATGCCTCTCATAATTATAATCATTAGTTTGAAAAGTTATTAGACAGTTATGGAAATTGATGCATTCGATAGTTCTAGAAAAATATAAATTTGAACAGCTGAGATTGATTTCTAGTCTTACCTCTCAAGAGTTAAAAGTATACCATTTGGTCTACCTTACGGGACTCCATTTATTTTGAGGATGATCTTCCCTTCTAAAGAAAGGATGATGCAAGTCTTTCAGAAGTATTCCAAAGTCAATGCCGGCTCTGAGCTGAGGCCATAAGGGCGACCGCCTTGGGCCCATTTCAGATAGGGGCCCAAAAAATTTAGTACATATATATGTGCACCTAGTAGTTCTGCTGCAAACTGAAAAAAAAAAAAGTAGTTCTGTTGGTCAGCCCATTGGCCCAAATAACGTAGAAGAGGCCCATATAAAGAGAATGGATGTACAATCAGCCTGAAACTGAAACAATGTAGAAGAGGCCCACGTATTCCCTCAGTTAATTGGTCTAAATTTTCCTTTATAATTAACTAGTTTCAAATTGGTGAAGAATATTGCTTAGGAGATATTTATGATATAATTTTTTATTTGGCTCTAAAAAAGTCATCTCTTCCCTTCATAACCCTTTCTGATTTACACTTCCCTATATGGACCAAAATCCATTTTTTTTATTCCTATTTGGTCCTTCCGTTAGTTTCACCCTCTAATGATGTTTAGTGGGGAACAAAATGACCATTTTACCCCTAGGCATTGTATTTATTTTATTTTAACTTTTTTTTGCATGGTTTGATAGTAGATTTTGATATGTGGCATTCGGTCCACATAAGTTTTAAACAATTTTGTTATTATTAAATCATGCAAAAAGGGAAATAATGCTCAAAATGAAACGAATACAAACTTATTTGTCCCTTACTTAACACCGTTAGAGGGTGAAGCTGATGGAAGGACCAAATAAGGAATCAAAAATGAATTGGTCAATATAGGGAAGTTTAATATAAAAGGTCATGAAGAGAAGCGGTGACTTTTTTAAGGACCAAATGAGAAATTGTCTTGATATGTATTTGAACACTTGGAAAGAATTTAGGTTGACGCTACAAAATAATCAGACAATAATGATAAGTTGCAGAGGTTAATTGTAAAAAAAGTGATGGAGACAAATTTTAGTAAGAATTGTCATTGCCAAAAAAAATCTTAATAAGTACAATTTGCTTTTCGTGGATATTTATATGCACACGTAGCTTGAGGGCCCTGGTGTCGATTTTGCCCCAGGGCCTTTCAATTTTCAAAATAGAGCCGGCAATCCAATCCATTTGAGTTCTTGCTATTGTCCATTACTGTTGCCCGATCTTATTCATCTGAGTGCTGATATTGTAATGGTGGTCTCTTGTTTTCTCTCTTGACTTCAGTCTGGTGATACAATTATGTCCTTTTTTTTTATCTAACCTGTATGATGGAGGCCTATCACAAGAACAGTTTGAGGTGCCTTGCAGGTGTTACAAGCAATTCTTGGCTATGATCCATGAGATGCAGAGGCCACCCATATGGCTTCATAGTTCATACCAGAAGGTGGCTACAGACAATTCTTGGCCATATATGGACTGAGAGGGGCAAGGGACAGGGAATTCTAAGGAAGGAGTTTACTTGTTTTCCCTCAGGCTCTGTACATGAAAAGGTGTTCAATGAACACTTCCACACTATGAGGTAACCGGCAATAATAAAGTCTTCAATTAGTATTATCGTCTTTTATTTTTAGGTGTAACATTTGTTGTTTCCTAGAACCAACACTCTTGATTCAACCAAGGAGATACAAATTTTCCTGTATACTGGTGCTAGCACTAATAATGCTGTTCAAAAGAGCGTTTCCGTATAAAACTTCAAATGAACATATTGCTTCAGCGAAAGAAACTCTAGACCCTAAGATTGCACCAGATTCTTAGGGATGAATAACTAGCTTAGCAAACTATATAAAATTGGTAGGTAGTGCATCTTTTGGCAATTTGATGTTTGGTTAAATTAGGTAGGTTTAGCGATAGAAAGACACCATGGGAGCCATGGTTGGGTGAGTTTATTCCAGCTTTCATTGGAGTTACATAGCACTTAGTAGATGGAATGGAGCTGCAGCTTAATGTCGGAGACGACTGTCACATATCGAGGCTTTCTAGTCTCTACACAAGTAAGTCGACCTATGAAGCCTTCTTCACTAGTGCTATTAGGTTTTCTCCCTGCAGACATTTGGAAAACTTGGGCACCTCTGATGTGCAGATTATTTTTATAGCTAGCGAAGCTTCAAAGATGCTGAGACTGCAGACTGATTAGCAAAAAGAAGTGGATGAAACTGTTGACACTCAAAATTTGCATCTTGGGAAGACCGAAAGATCTGGTTTTTTGAACCGGATGCTCCAGTTTGGTAGACTGAATATACATCTGATAATGATTGTTTTGTAAAAATTGTTTTCCAACATGTTTTCAGGACATGGAAGGTATTTTCGAAGAGTTTGGCTAAATTCCACTAAAAAAGGAAAGAAGTGCTAAAAAAGACATGAATACGAAGCTAAATCCACAATTTGAAGATTTCATGATGTAGCTCTCGCTGAGACGATCGAAACAGATATATAGATCGCATAATTTGGAGACCGAACGAGAAAATTACGAACTTAACAAAAAACATCCGAGCCGCCACCAGAGTCTCCGGCAAAATGCCGAAGTGTCCGGTAAAGTACCAGAGTGTCCGGTAAACCCTCTCTAGATGCGGGGTTTTGCCCACCGGAGTCTCCGACAATGTACCAGAGTGTCCGGTACTCGAAATCTATTTTTGGTAGTTTTTACACCAATTCAGAGCTAATTTGCTTCCTAATCAAAAAGATCCGTGGCTACACGGAGTAAGACCACTCCACCTCTATATAAAGAGGCTTAAGGTCGATTGAGGAGTTAACCCAATAGATCGCATAATTTGGAGACCGGACGAGAAAATTACGAACTTAACAAAAAACATCCGAGCCGCCACCAGAGTCTCCGGCAAAATGCCGAAGTGTCCGGTAAAGTACCAGAGTGTCCGGTAAACCCTCTCTAGACGCGGGGTTTTGCCCACCGGAGTCTCCGACAATATACTAGAGTGTCCGATACTCGAAGTCTATTTTTGGTAGTTTTTACACCAATTTAGAGCTAATTTGCTTCCTAATCAAAAAGATCCGTGGCTACACGGAGTAAGACCACTCCACCTCTATATAAAGAGGCTTAAGGTCGATTGAGGAGTTAACCCAATAGATTCTATCAGTTGTTCCTTTATTTTTTATCTCTCAGACTAATCCTCTTCCAAAGCTCCTATGCTGTTCATTCACCGGTCTCTATGGCCATAGATGACGTCCTAAGGCCTGCAGGCCGACCTAGGGCACGTCCGACAACGCTCACGCCCAGACGAGGTCTCTTCCGTGCGGGAGATTCGATGGCCTTTACTAGTTTGCTCGTAAACTAGTCGTTCTTCATCACGAAAGCGCATTGTCTATCATTTTGCAGGTTTGCCCGTAAACCTAGCCGTCTTTTACAGCGAAATCGTGATACCCATCTCTCCCCGAACCGATCGAAGGCGACCTCGCCGATCCGGTCCGTTGCGATCCAAACGACCTAGTGCTCTTGGTGCGTTGACCGGAACAAGCATCAACACATTTTTTGATGACTCCGCTGGGGACGATTATTCGGTTTTCATCGTAGTAACCAAAATTTTCTAACCTAGCCTTTTTTTTAATTGATCCATCTTTGTGATTCGTCATAACCATCACGTCTGGCCTTTTTGGGCCGATTGCATCTATTCGGAGTTGTTCTTATTCTTGTTGCAGATTCTACTTGTAAGGGCCAAGAATAAAGAAGAAGAGTCAAGGTCACCTTATTCTTGCGGTTTGATCAAGACAAAAATGGAGTACATGATGGGTTGCTCATACCGCTACGATGATTGTAAGGTAGAATATGCAAATGAAACCCTTAATGGTCATTTTGTAAGCACCACAAATTCTCATGTTGATGTTGCTAGATATCATAGTGAGCATATTACATCGACTAGTCATTATATTGATAGAGGTCTTAACTATTCAAATCATTATTTTGAGTATATGCATAGATCCATTGTTCATGATACATTTGCTCCAAGTTTAGGTTCTACTAGCAACATTCAATACACATATCCTCATGCATCGGCAATGGGGTAAGCTCATATGCCGATGAGTAGTTATCAAGGTCGGGCCAACATCATGGGTTTGGCTAAGTTTTATGAAACACCATATACCAATAATTTTATGAATACTTAATTTAGTGTTTCTTCTTTCAATGCATCGGCACCAATTGTACCATCTATGATAGCTTCATATAATGTGCTGATACATAACACATATGACCTTGCTAGTTTATATCTTTCATCTAATTGTTCTCAAGTGTCATATGATGCCTTGAATATTAATTGAGTAGAGGTTACACCTACAAATTCAACACTATACTCAAATTTTATTGGTCATAATTTGGCTCCTCATGCTACTAAAAATTGTAGCCGAATTAATGAAAATTTAGTAAGCATCCACATACCTCCACATGCCACGCTTGCATATACTTCGCCCACCAATTCGGCTTTAAGTGCAAATAATGATCATGGTGAATCGGTGAAAATTCAACAATGGCTCCCATGTTACCTCAAGATGCATTTTCGAGTATAAAGAAGAAATTAGAAGCGGATTTTGCAGAGTTTCTGGCAAGAATTAGGAGTTGTTCCAATAAAAAGCTGATTGTTACTGAATTATCGGTGACAAGCGAGATCGAGGAAACAAACACAGCTACATATAAGGATACCAAATGTAAAAAGGTAGCTATGTTTAATTTTCCTAAAGAGGTCATATGTTTGTCAGTGATTATTCCATTATTCATCGACCTCAACCCGCAACCGAATAAGGTTCGGATAGCAGAGAGCATCAACGAGAGCATAGAGACAGAGACGAAAGGAAGATGAAGGCGTTGCCATACCATAGTTCAATTCATATCAAGGTTCCACGTCTCTTCAACATATTTGATAGGGTATGCATTATAAGTACTTTACTTAATTTCCAATCAGATCATAAATTTTCAGTTAATACATGCATTAGGACAGCCATAGAAAATAATGCTAAGAGATCGATTGAGGAGGGTAATTTACTTGTTAGCAACAAAGACTCTTCACATAGTGTCGGTCCATGCATTTTAAAAATTAGAAAGGTTAATAACAGTAATATTTTAGCATTCAAAGTCCCAACATCATCATTGCCCAAGTTCTTATCTAAATGGTTTACTTGTGGCCATTCGGATTTTAAAAGAACAAAATTAAGATTAACCAATGTTACAAAAACCGATTCTAGGGTGGTAATAAATTTTAAAGCATCCGGAAACAAAAACACAAGTAAATGCATAGCTGAATGGGTAAATGAAAAATCTAATCCATTCATTTGCTCAACCTTAAAGCCGTCTCCTCAAAAGAATCGGCTAAAGAAAATAAAGTACACTTTTGATTTAACTTTGTGTAATGATCTATCTGATAGCTTGCTAGAGAATAATTTTATTAGGATCATAGATCACAAAGTCATTTCATCACTACAAGATATAGGGAAACAAGCATATTGCAAGTGGCATAATTCTTTTGATCATAGTACTAAGAATTGCAATATGTTCCGTCAGAAAGTCCAATCGGCCATTGATGTAGGTCGATTGAGTTTTGGAGAAACATATAAGGATGATCAGTTGGCTTCATGGTCTTGATAGTAAAAGATTATCAAATCGGTTAGGGGCTGATTCATCTAAAAACAACGAGTTGATTCTTGGTAAAAATAGTTTAAAGCCCTCTGACGAAAAGAATGTAATTGCCGATGAGATTCATGATGATATTGTTAAAAGCAACAATTTTAAAGAGGTTGTTGAAGATCCATCATACACTGGGAGACAACAAAAGGTTTTTAAGCTTGCTCATGATCGATAAATTTCAAATCGGCCAAACCTAACAAAGCAGAAAAAATCGGAACGTCCGATTTACCAAATCGGAACTTCCAATTTTCATAGAGTCAATGAAATGAGCAAAAATCGAAGAATCAATTTAAAAAAGATTGAAGGAGGTAAATTCCATGACAAACATTAGAGTAGAAAGATAAAGCTTACATTTGAAAAGCTTTTGGCTAAATATGTAAGCGAAAGAGATGCAAGGAGTACTTCTAAGCCAAACTACCCCAAGCCATCAAGAGTGTCTCCAAAATACAAACATGGAGGTTGGAATCGGCAAAGGAAAAAAGTTTTTTCAGAGGCTCCATATCTTCTTTTCACGTCGATTATGCCGATGCCATATGAATCACCTACTGTAGGTTCTCATTCTTATTCATCATAGAAGTGGCATGGTTCATAGATGCAACCTCAATTCTATCCTAGGCAAAATATAAATACAAGAAGACAACCACACACAAGAGACCGTTTCGATAAGAAGAATCGGTCAATAGATCAAGAGAAGAGAATGGTGGTCCGACAAGTCTATCGCGTCCAAAAAGATGGCCGTAAGGATAAAAGTTCAGATCTAAATTTAAGTGAAGAAAAGCCAATTCATGCTTTGAAATCTTCGGCTATTAATGACAAAAAGATGAAGCAACCAAGTGTTGATATTCTTGATGCCAAGTCTTGTCGAGATAGTATACCCTAGGTACTTATAGACCCGGCCTCTACACAAAGGCCCATCTACAAACTACGGCCCACAATCTATCTACGGCCCACGAAGGTTCACATCCCGCTAAGAATGTCCCAACCTCAGGGGTCGGAACTGGGCAAGCGTCCAAACCCGACCGACGAAAGGTTAAAGCTACACAACAACAAGATTCAGCACACCAACGGCTAAAAGCCAACGCTCTGACCTGACCCTCGGGGTCGGGCACCGCATTAGTAACCAACTACTGATAGTCGCAGAAGATTCCTGCCAACGTACAGCAGAAGGTAAAGTAACCTTTTCGAGAGGTAAAGCGTTTCAAAAGTTGGTAAAGCAACCAAGCAATCGGTAAAGCAAGACAGAAAAGTGTCCTTTGTCTCCTAAGACTGAACAAAAGACGTATGAAGGCCACCGGCCAACTGCACTGGCGCCAGCGGGTGCCAATCGACCAACTCAGGTGACGACCGAGGCCCTACCTGGCGGAGGGCCAGCAGGTTCCGTAGCTGCCAAGTTGGCGCCCCCGGTCCGACTCCTATAAAATGGGTACCGTGGGGCATTATACAAGACAGTAGAAGAACCAAGACAGGCGAACAAGTGAAGTTAGCCAAGTTGTATCCAAGCCACCCATTGTAATCACATCCACTTATGCGAGCTAGGGTTCTTGGATTGAGCCAAGACCTTTTCACATTTTATTCGTGATTTTAAGTTCATACGATTTGATCTCTCTTGTTTCTGAACGTAGAGTATTACGCCTCTCGGTGGCCCGAGCCAGGTTTATCTTTGAGTCTCTTTCGTAAACTAGGCCATTTGAATACGAAGAGCGCACGAATACTCCCTCTGATTACATAAATTTTACTGTGCCAGTAGTCAGAACACCGACAAATCTAAACTAAAGAAGTTGGAGGTGTCCAAGAGCAAATTAGAATTGCCAATTCCCAAAGCAAAAACAAAACCGAGAGGTCCACTCGGTTTCTCAAATTGGTAAATGAAGGAATTGCAAACACTTAGTGCGGAAGAGTTGAAAGACAAAGGCATGGTATGGATTCGCAAAGAGAATTTGCAAGAACGCAACAATCATGATGATCAAGTGATGGGTGCAAAGAAGATTGTGAGGACAAGAAATGCTAAGAAACAATTAAGGTATATGACTGATCATCAAGATTATTGGTCATTTCTTTATCTTGATTCATTGTCGATGTCACCTATGCATATGAGTTGGAGCCATCTCCATATGTTTACTCTCATTCTTCTTGGTCTTATTTTAATCTTTGGGAGTACAACTATTGCTTATGTTATGAAAGGTTATGTTCAAATGATCATACAATTGTTGAAATTAATTTTAGTTATGAAGTTCTAGTGGTTCAGGACATCTCTCTTTCAAGGAGGCAGCAGGGATTCGACTTCCCCTCGGGGTAGGGAGTTTTATAAAAAGAGGTTAATCATAGATTATCAACAACCCTAGAATAAATTCTTCCTGGGTCGATGCCCGAGCGGTTAATGGGGACGGACTGTAAATTCGTTGACGATATGTCTACGCTGGCTCAAATCCAGCTCGGCCCAAAAATCTAGGGCTTCATGAACATGAACAAAATCTATTTTTTTTCTTCCATAAAAAAAAATATCTGATCCGTAGAAATAAAGGATAAAGAGAAAAGAAGGTGACAATTTAATTCTAAGCCATATCTCTCTGATTCTTTCCTTACAACGAAGAGAAAAGAGTTTTTCTTATTGAAAGGTGGATTATCATTTATTTTTAGGGATAAAAAATCGCGGCATACTAGCTATGCGACTCTCACTATACCCACATATCCTATGTGGGTATGTAGAGTATGCCAGACAAATCTTTTTAGGGTTTGTTTTATTTAAGAATAGGTATGCCATACACCCCACAGGGATTGTAGTTCAATTGGTTGTCGGTATTGCCTTGCGAAGAGCTTTACTTGGAGAAATAGAAGGGACATGTATCACACGCGCAAAATTTTGGAACGTGCCACACGAATATTCTACAATAGTAGGTATTGAAGAATCCATACAAGAAATTTTACTCAATTTGAAAGAAATTGTATTGAGAAGTAATCTTTATGGAGTTAGAGACGCATCAATTTGCATCAAAGGTCCTAGAATCCCCAACGAAAAATGCATACTATTCCCTCTTTTCTATCAAATCGGTCATAACCACTGCCTACATTCCACAAAATAGTGCACCACAAATAGGAGCTAATGAATAGGCCCGCGATTCCGTAGAAAGACATCACGGCCCCCTGTGGAAAAAAAGAATTTGTTGAGATGGAAGTACCGATATCATATTCTTACAAAAATAACTAGAAGCCCCAACCGCTAAGAATCCTAATGAACCTAGAAAAAGAATACAGGCCCAGAAAAATTACCTCTTTTTCGAGAACCTTTTAGAAGTTCTATCCATATGTGTTCTGATCGCCAATTCATATTAGATATACTAAATCCAGCAGCGGTTAATTGAAATTGAGAGAATAAGCTAAATGATTTTGACTTTACTTTTTTGATTCTGAAATCAAATTGCCTTCAGCTAGTACTCCTGTGAAATAATTGGTTAGATACATTGACTTTCTATTCAAAAAAATTTTAGGATCCACTTAAAAAAACTCGCTATACTCAGATACGCATATGTATGCTTTTTTGCTCATAGCCTTTATCCATAGACATTTTCATTTGTGTGTAGAAAGAGCTACATACCCTATCATATTAATATATTACTTAAAAATATTTGTATTATGATCCTAGAAATACATTGAGTAAATTTGGCCCCATCGGTTCTAGACAATCTTATTTTTCTGCACATAAAGAAATAATATGACATTTGTATTACTTCTTGGAGTCTATTTCGGTCATATAAATTATATGAAGGATGGATCATAGTGCTTGCATTGATTTATGCCTAGATGCTAAATCTTATATCACGAATTTGGTGTTGTTAAGCATTTAGGCACATAGTGATTGTAGCTATGTATTTGGCGTGATGAGTATCTGGCTGCAATACCGATGAAACTTAATTTTCAGTTGTCAAATGACCGATACTCAAAATTGCCAATGATGAAATTCTGAAAACTTGAAAGTCCCAGTTTGGCAGTCAGGGAGTTTCAATTTTGACTTAGGGAGGGGTAATTTGACTATTTTTGTTTCAAACTTGGATGGGGCTGAATCAAAGTCCTGAAAAGTCTTTTTAGTCATTTCCTATGTAATTCTAGATCAATATTTCAAAGGAAGGTCAAAGTTCGGCATATAAACATTTTATGAGCTTTTAAGTTTTATTGTTGAACATTGAAAAATTTAATGAGCGTGTTTAAATGCAAAACAACATAGTTTTGACATGGGTAGAATAGCATGAGACTTCAATAGCCGATGAGTTGTAACCGACCATCGTTGAGCTACTAATAACTTCGACACTCGAGGGGGGGGGAGGGGCAAAGCCGCTAAGTGAAATGTAAGAAAAAAAATATGCTACAATAGAAATATTGTCATGCTTGTCAAATATGTGGTGAAATTCTTAGTTCCATTCGGCCAAAAATATGAATGTTATCTTGCGAGAAAACAAGGCCAATGCATGATTTGGTTATCACTTTGGGCAGAATCTGCAGTGATCGAAGTATCCGATATGATGCCGGAGTATTCGACAAGCCCTCTCGAGTTCAGGTGCATTGCACACCGGATTGTCCGATGCAAGATCAGAGTGTCTGGTGATCGGAGTATCCGGCAAGCCCTCTCAGGTTCAAATGCTTTGCACACTGGACTGTCCGGTGAATGACCGGAATGTCCGGCCACCGGAGTGTCCGGTGATTTGCCGGACTATCTGGCAAGCCCTCTCGTGTTCGGGTGTTTTGCGCACCGGACTATCCGGTGTAATGCCGGACTATAGATTAAACTTCAATGATTCAATAGCCGAAATATTTAGTTAATACCATCCAACGCATTGCTACAATTGACAGAATATTATTTCGGCTATTTGATTAGTTTTTTATATCGGTTCTAGATAATCGATATCTTGTTTATCATCATACTTGAGCAATTTTGGGTAACAAAAATATTTTTTGGCACGCTAGCTTTGCCAAAAATCAGGAGGACATGTGTTGACATCCAGAATTTGCATCTTGGGAAGACCAGAAGTTCTGGTTTCCCGAACCGGATGCTCCAGTTTGGTAGACCGAATACATCTGATAATAATTGTTTCGCAAGACCAACATGTTTTTCAGGACATGGAAGACAAATCCATGATTTGAAGATTTTATGACGTAACCCTCGCCGAGACGAATGAAACGGATATATGGATTGCCTAATTTGAAGACCGGACAAGAAAATTACGGCCTTAATAAAATAATGTCCGAGCCGCCACGGAGTGTCCCGCAAAATGACGGAGTATCCGGTACCGAAGTGTCCGGTATAATATCAAAGTGTCTGATACAGTACCGGAGTATCCGATAAGCCCTCTCTGGACACGGTGTTTTGCTCACCAAAGTCTCCGATAATGTATCGGAGTATCCGGGAGCCAAAGTCTGTTTTTTTAGTTTTTACATCAAATCGGAGCTAATTTATTTCCTAATCAAGGAGATTCGTGGCTCAACGGGGTAATACCACCTCACCTCTATATAAAAAGGTCTGAAACCGATTGAGGAGTTAACCCAATCGATTCTACCAATTGTCCTTTTACTTTTTACTTCTCCAAACCCTAATCCTGTTTCAAACCCCCTATGTTATTCATTCACCGGGCTCCACGGCCATAGATGACGTGCTAGGGCCTGCCGACCGACTTAAAGCACGTCCGACAATGCTTACGTCCAGACGGGGTCCCTCCTGGGCAGAAGATTCGACGGCATTTGTTAGTTTGCTCGTAAACTAGTCGTTCTTCATCATGAAAGCGCGTTGTTTATCACTTTGCAGGTTTGCCTGTAAACCTAGCCGCCTTTCACAGTGAAATCGTGATACCTATCTCTCTCCGAACCGATCGAAGGCGACCTCGCCGATCTGGTCCGTTGCGACTCGCATGACCTAGTGCTCTTAGTGCGTTGATCAAAAAAAGCGTCAACAGAAACCATTAGCCATATTCTGATTTCTTGTGTCTTTGTGAAACATGTTTGGTGTTCAATTTTCCAGGCTGTCAATCTGTCAACAGCCTTCCCTCTGTCAAGCTTCAGATTGTTCTAAGGATGGTGGTCTAATTAAGGTGAGTAAGGCAATTCCTAAAGAGGTGAAGAAAAGATTCAACTCTCTGGTCTCTTTGGTCTATTGGGAGTTGTGTAAGTATAGATGTAGCAGGAGCCAAGTGTCATGGAACATCACGCAAGAGGGGCACTTATGGTGTCTAGCAGGAGCCAAGGACCTCAAAGAACCGCTGAATCGATCGGTCGCTGACCCTTAATGTTATTAATCAAAGTAACGAGCATGCTCTTATAGCCAAACTTTGTCACACATCTTTGCCAAAATTTTGGTGAGCAATTTGCTCACCACACTACTGGAAAGATTTGGGAAAGTTTTTAAGTCTATGATTTTTGTGCTCAAGAAGAGTCTGCCTCTCATCTCTTTTTTCTTTGCCCAGTAGCAAAAATGGTGTGGGGCTATGTGGGGTTATGTTTAGGCGCTGATTGTATACTAAATTCAGTCTCCCAGTACTATGCATGGATTGATAAATATCTTCCTAATGGACACAACTTTTTTTGTCCCTGATCTTGCTGCTGTTATTACATGGTCTTTTTGGAAAACAAGGAATAAAGCTTGTTAGCACAAGCTAATCTCTGCTCCAAGTGAGATAATATATCAGGCTTGTTCTTTTTGAAATATTGGGCTGGTTTGCTAGAGGACCTCTCAAAGGAGGACCTGATCCGTGGTGTTGAAGGGTTGCTGCAGACAGTAGCCGAGATCGACAGATTGAAGCAGATCACACTTCAGGTAGGTGAAGGCTGATGCTTCAATACCAACCGAGGCAAGAGGACGATGGGGACAATCCGGAGGACGAAGATCAGGAGAATTGAAGTCAGAGAGTGTGTCCTTATGAGCGAGTTTCTTTGTATGTCTCATTTTAGTGGTCGTTTGTTTTTGCTGGTCTCCGCCAGGTATGTTAATTTTTGGGTTATGTGCTGGGTCTGGTCATACCTGTTCTTTTGCTCTTTTAGTCCTGTTCTAAACTTTGTTTTTGGACGAACTTTGGAGCTTCGACTCCAATCTGTGAACGTTTTCAGTTGTGTCAAGTAATGGAAGGGGTAATCCCAGTTCGAAAATCCTGCGTCTTGTTTTTTTTTTCATGATAAATACATTCTGTAACACATAATTTTCAACGTTGGGAAATACATTGGTTTTCTGAAAGAAGGTTATAGTGCATCAACTTATATTCTATACAGTCTGGGACGTAAGTAAATGAGTCCGGTTCCTCATGGATATCCAGCCCTGAATGAGTTGTACACCTCTGATGGTTATGCATAATGACAACATTAAGGTAGTGTTTGGTTTTTGGACTAAGTTATCTATGAATGGAACCATCCTGAACAGATGCAGGTTTGGCTGAATTGTACCGTTCTGTCCAGGATGAGTTGGTTCAAATTCTGAGAATATTCCTTTCAGTTGTTGTATCATTCCGTTCAAGCAAAATGGCGGAATGATCTCATCCAACTTTTGTTAGCCCTGCTAATCACTTAAGATTAGTGATTATTAGTTGTTATTATGATTTATTAACTAAAATATAATTATAATGAAATATTATTAGTTATAAATATTAGTTCTTAGATGTATGTTATGATTATTTGTGTCAAATTAAGTTATAATTAAATAATAATTAAGACACATTATTATATTTTTAAATGTTCACAAATATTAAAATATTTTTATTCAAAAACATTAAGTTATATATTATATTATAATATAAATATAAATATATTCAGCAATCAAATGTAAACCTGTACCATTTTGTACAATCAACCAAACACAGCCATGTACCTTTCCATGCAACTAACCAAACATTCAACTTGAACCATTTCATCTAAGATCATCTCGTCACCTAAATCATCCCATCTAGGATAAGTTTCATACAACTAACCAAACACTGCCTAATGTTATTGCAGCATGGACTGCATGAAGAGAGATAGAGTATATCATAGAAGCTTCCCAAACATGTTAATTTCCTAGATTAGGTGCCACCACTCATTCATAAACATATCATTGTACTTTTGAAAATTTTCATGGAATTAAGTTTCTGGTTGCATGACAGGACTTAATGTCAACCAGATTCAGTAACGATGCCTTAATTTTCTTTCCTGCTCTTTTATTTCATTCTACAGGAGTCTCAGCCATTGAGCTGTTTACAACATGACTAAATCAGGCTGAGAACTCAAATAGCATAGTGTGCTTATACTTCTCACCAGGCTTCACTATCACAGAGGGAAAGTTGGATTGATTTATGGCATTTGGAAACCCCTGGGTTTCCAAGCACACACCAGCATGCTTCTCATAAACAGCACCCCCTTTGCCAGTGATGCCATTCACGTAGTTCGAGGTGTAGAACTGCATTCCCGGCGCATTAGTCCAGAGGTCCAATGTGCGTGAGCCTGATGGGTCTCTCAGCTTGGCTGCATGCTTCAGACCATTCTTCTCATCTCCACAGTCCAGCACATAGTTATGATCATACCCCCCAGGAACATCATTGATGCGCTCTCCAATCTTGTGCTCTGTTGTGAAGTCAAAAGGAGTGCCCTTTACAGGCATAATCTCACCGGTGGGAATTCTTTTTTGATCAACAGAGGTGATGTGTTTTCCCCAGATCCGGATTGAATGATTTAAGATATCACCGGAGTCATGGCCTGCCAGGTTCCAATAAGTGTGCTGTGCCAAACTGATAGGAGTGGCTTTGTTATGTGCTATAGCTTCCATGTCAAGTTTCAGAGTATTAGCCTCAGGAAGAGAATAGGTCGCTCGAACAGTTACATCACCCGGATAACCTAAGCAAGGTATAACAGTTATGAGGTTATCTGACTTTTGGAAGCATATAGACTCTGCATTTAAAATAATGATGCTGCAGAAAGAACCTTCTTCCCCATCCTTGCTGTGGTATTGGAAGGTTACCAATGGGCATTGGCCATCTTTATGCTCTACAACATCCCACACAACTTTGTCGAATCCCTTCAACCCCCCTGGCATTTGTAGTAGAGGCAACGAACAAAATGATCACGAGTCAAGCTAAAATGCAGGAATGAAAGATGGAACTCGTGACTGAACTTTTTGCAAGACGAAAAAATTATAAATGTTCAAACTCCAAGAAGTTGCAATATGCAACACTTTGCGTACTGTACAAATGATAAGAGAGACTTGCATAGAATATATATGGAACTCCAGATTAAACCTTTTTGCAAGATGAACAAATGTGGTAGATGTTCAAACTCCCAATGATTGAAATATGCAACACTTGCTTACAGCACAGATTATAGACATGCAAACATAGTGATCACTATTGTTCACTATTTTACCCTGACCTCTTAGTGTCTAAATGAAGCCTGAAAGGCAGAAAATAGCACGTGACATTACCATGAAGGCTGTTAGGTCCATTGTTGATGGGCAGTGAGTACTCAACTCCATTTAGAGTAAATTTCCCATTTTTGATCCTGTTTGCAACTCGGCCAACTATGCAGCCAAAATAAGGTGCCATGCCTTTCTGTACAAAATCGATGAGGGGCAATTTATCAACATTTGACAGCATTCTAAAACAAGCAACATGAAAAAATTAACAGAATAAAATTCCTTTCACAAATTCGAGTCTTCGTACACATGTAGTAGTCCATATCTCTTATACTAAACATAGTTGACAAACTTGGTATTAGAGCCTGACATCAGAGCAGAGACATATTGTGATCTAGTTTACTTTCATTAATAAACACTCTAACATATAAGACGACCTGACCTATCTGCGCACAGAACTGACTCAAACATTGGCCCCTCTGGTTTTGCAGGAGTAACACCTGAGCTTGGACAAAAACTAGATGATATGACGAAAACAAAAATCTTGTAAAGGCACCGAAATGTGAACCATCTATTGTTGAGTGAAGTATGGCGAGGAAGATATTCCAATATGCTACTGTTTCTGAAACATTAGTATAAGTTTTATCTTCCCTTTTCTGCATAACTCACTCTCATTGTATTGCCAGAAGTACCGGTGGGGCATCTAGTTGACTAATTCTACTCAGCCGGCTTGATACAGTGACAATTTCTCTTCTAACGAGGGGACGAGGACTACACATAAGCGCCGGACACTTGCTAACTTCGAAAGTCAATACTCACATCGCACAAACCAGACGACAAACGAGCAATCACTAATCGCCCACAAATTCGATAAGATTGAAGGGTCCATCTCACCATATAGGGCTCCAGGGTGTCGAATCCGAGCACCACATCAGCGACATTCCCTGCGCCGAATCTCGCCAAAAGAGACGGGTCAGCGGTGAATCGATTCCAAGAATCCGGATACAGAGAGGCGTGAGATGCGGACCGTGGGCGTCGGGGACGAGGAGGGAGGTGATGGTCGCGCCCCAGCTCGCAATCTTGGCGGTGATCGTGCCGCTGGAGAGCTCGAGGACCTTCGGCTCGGCCGCCATTGGCGCCAGGCGAAGGGAAGAGTGGAGAGGAGTCTTCTCTCACACTCTCGACTGCTCGTCTCGATCGGTTGGAGCTTTCGTCAGCAGAAAGGCTTTCGGTTCCGCTTCGATCCGGGGGTTTACTATCCGAAAGCACACAGTTCCAGGTCTCGTGGGGCCCGCTGGTCATGGCACCTCGTCTCTATCCTAGTCCTACCAAATATGGGGCCCACCGTCGGCTCTTGCGTGCCCCTTCGTGTTTTCTTGAAAAGCGTCGCTAGCCATCCGGTGTCGCTTGCACGTCACCTGTTCGGTTGCAACGTACAGAAAACAGCAGCTGCAATACGTCTTTTGAAGTATCCAGAAAAAATAAAGTACATCATCACCTTAGTTTAAAAATACATAAAAAATTGTGATAATAAAATTCAAACATGCCTTTCAAGTGCTCCATTTGTTCTGAAATTATTGTTTCGTATGTCCTTATATGTTGAAAAAATAGGATTCACGACAATTGTAGCAGCATTTTTTAAAATGATTCGTACCTTTTCTTGCATTGTCTCTAAAAAATAAAGTAAATTAAAAAAATTAGTAATTGTGAATTTTTAAACTCAAGATCTCATAGAGAATATAATTATTTAACCTCGCTAGCTAACTCGATCAGACATCAACATTTGTTTATATTTGAAATATTATTCTTATTAGTTATCAGCAAACTAGTCAAATAGTGGCTCTAAGCATGCACAAGATACCTCTAACAATGTTACTATAAGATATAGTTATTTTCAACATATTGAAAAATAGTGCCTCTACATTGAGTATATGTTAAAACTCTCTGAATGCTGCAAATGATATCTCTATTGTTCATAAAGGCACTTTAAAAAAAATCTCAAATTTGACTCTATGCAAGAGACACATTTTAAAGTGTCAAAAAATATACCTCTACAACATATATAGAGATAAAATTAAAAAATACCTATAGCAAAATGTCTCTATACATCATTTTTCCTATAGTGAGGGGACATGGGGGGGGGGGGGGGTTGGGTTCCGAGTTGAGAGTGGATGAGAAGCTCAGAGCTCAGCAGCAGAGGAGTGGAAGGAGCCGATGGGATCGGTGGCGGTCATCGGCATCGACACGAGTGCTGCTGGATTTGCCGCTGCTTGTTTGCTTCAACGAAGAAGAAAATGGGGATGGATGGAAAACGTCACTGAATGGTATATTTCTTAACAGAGAAACTTCTATTAGCATTAGACTGTACACACATGTTTTGATTGTAAATTTTTAAAAGTTCGATATTTCAGCGTTGTGAATCCAATTTTCCCTATAATGCTAGTCGTATTGTTTTTATTTGATGTATGTGACTATATTATTATTGTATATGTTCCTTGCGTGGTTTATTTCATCGTTGTAGTCAGTGCATATTTATGCAAGTCCATCTATTCTATTCTATAGTATCGGTTTAAGGTGTTTCTTGTGTGTTATTTCTACCTTGCTATCAGGAAGAGCATAAGTTGCTTGACGTCATTAAATATATGTACACCCCCACAGATCTAGATAAAGGTGTTGAATGGTGACAACTCTATTCATCATTGTAATCCTACATGTTTGATTATAATTTAGAGCTTTGATGATATAACAAGATACTGAGCATGTTTATCACTACAACTGAATATAGCTTATGTGCAACGGGAATAGTTCCTTGAGAGGATTAAAGTAAAACAGATTGAGTGGTCCACCTGGATTCGCTCATTCCACTCCTGGAATGAAACCAGCCAAAAAATTGTGCCTAGACAACCGAACGAGGCCTAAAACTAGTCATTCCACACTTTGGACCAAGGGAGATGGCCCACGAGTGAGCTGGCACAACCTGATTGGCTAGCCATGCTGGGCCACCTCAGGCCGGAGCTTGGCTAGTCTCGTACCCTCGTGCCATGTTGGCCGGCATGTCCCGTTTGCTAGATTTAATCATGGCCCAATACACAATTAGAGTTCTTATAAAACCAAAATTTAGTACGTCACTAGAAAAAAATTATCCTTAGCTTCCTAAATCAACTCACTCAATGTATCAACTCTATTAAGCAGGATTTCAGTTACTATATTTGAAATCACATCCGCACTCTGAAATGTTGGGGCCCATAAATTTACCGATACATTTAAATCATATATTCTATCTGTTTTCTCCATATGTTTGTTCCTTTTTTTTCATGTGTTTATTTTCTAATTATTCATATTTATCATTAACTTTTATTTTTTAAAATAACATTAAAAATAATAGAATCATCATTTAACAATTGAGAAAACAACATAGTTCAACAAAATTATGAAATTGTGTTTTAAAATATTGAAAGTTTATTTAAAATATGGAACTTTTCAAAAATACAAATAGACAGATAGTCATTTTGGCTGTAGTTTCGTTGAACAGATTCTAATTTATATATTTTGGGATAAAAATGAATTCGTAATTCTAGAGGAAATTTGTCTTTCAAGATTATTAGCATTTTATCTTTATTTCTTTAATTACATCTAACTTTTGTGATTTACATCTCTATTGCTGCCTTGACAAAGAGAACATCTATGACAACAAGTTTCGAATCGTTTCTGCAGCATTGCTACTTTACAAAAGCATTTGCAACCCCGACTCCCAAGCTACGCAAGGCACGAAGGAGCAGTAAACTAGAGATTCGCTTCAAGCCTGTATATAATTCAGATTAGAGCCACTTCTATTGCACCGGATTAGCAGTCTATCATCACAGAGAAATTACAGACCTGACCTGCGAGTAACAATGTCGACAGTTACTTCATACAATCTGCTTAGCCGGCCGGTCAGATCTTCGGCTGCTCCATCCGTTGGTCGCGTGCAGAAACCAGCGGTTGTGGCTCTCCCGTTTGGAGCTGCAGGGAAGACGATGCCTCGTTCTATCTGCTACAGTATGGACCCCAAGAGTACTGATCGTCCATACAATATCTCACCCATTGGTAAAATTTCCGCCTGTTTACTCAAGTTCCAAATGTGCTCTGTGGAACAATATATCTGGTTATTATTAACAGCTGAGTTTAAAACTACTTTTATTTTCTCTCCCTGCCATGGCTACGTTAAGCCCTCGTGCATCCGAGCATGCCGCCCACCTCGACACGGCGGTGGGAGATCAAGGAGGATGAACAGAATGTCAAGATAACGTTCTTCAACATGCCTAAGGCGACCAAGGCGGAAGACTTCCATGTCGAGGTTGAGGATGACGTGCTCGTGATCAGGTCGAAGAACAAGCTGCCGGCGGAAGAGGGCCAAGGGGGCGCTGATGGCGGCGTCTCGTTGGACGTCCGGCTGCTCTTGCCCAATAGGTACGACAGGGAGCACGTCCGCGCTGAGTTCCAGCTCCGGGCGCTGGTTGTCACCGTCCCCAAGGCTAATCCTGACTTCGCCAAGCATAAGCAGGTTACCATTGATGAAAAAGGGGCTTGATCTTGATCCAAGATTTCTTGCAAATTGAAACCTCGTCACATCTGCATTTGCACGGAATGAGGCAGATCTATGAATGGGGTGGGTTACCTTGTCAGGCACTCAGGCCTATCTGATTCTAAGTACGTGTGTTTGTATATTTTCATATTATGTATTTTCTTAAAATAAATATTGTGGCGCATAAAGATACCCTTGTTACTTTTATCCCCCTAACATGTTCTTGTTAAAATAAAATAAAATAAAATGGATTTTTCCTTTTAAAAGTGTGTTCTTGACAAAACAGGACATCTGATTCAAAATTTTTAGGTGATGGCCATAGTATTATTTTTGGAATTTTCATTTTACATATTATTTTTATAATTTCTAAATGAAAGATTTATTTTGAAAAAAAAAGGGCAATAGGTAGTACTCCTCATCTAGTCGTCTGAGCTGCTGCATGTGCGCACGCCGCACGCCACACTGCCAACTGAGGGTGTCGGGCGATCGTTCGATTTGGAATCGCGCGCTGCCCAGTGGTGTGCGGCAAACGATTTGCATCCCCGCTGGTGGGCCTATGGTAGATGGCCTCTTAAGTGTCACAATCACAAAGGTAATTTTTAGTAGTGGTAGTCTCCTTAAGAGTCGGTACATGGAACTTATAAAAGGTTCAATTCTGTAAAGTAGATCTATGAACACAACTTAAAAAAAAATTAGATGTTGTTTACTCATCTTGATATGGGGTCCAACTAATGTACCCTCATCGATTTTTTTGGTTGTATGTCTTGATTTCTCTTTGAGCTGCTCACTGTTGAAATACAGTTTGGACTAAAACAGAACAATGAATTGTTTTTTGTCATTTTGGCATTGTAGGCAGTGAACAGGAGTTGGATCAGATATGTTAGCCCTACACTCCAGTGTGCGCTTTAACTTCGCATCAAAAGAAGTGTACGCTTTAAACAGAGTACTACGGAGTCTCTCTCGTTTCCTTATCCATCACGGCAAAGAATCCTTGTATTGCAACCGTATGTTGGTATCACTAGAAAACCATGATAAAATTTTTAAAAATAATTTGCCGTGCGAAGGGGGCTTGTCTTCAACTAGCTCAGTTAGACAAGGGAAGATAAAGACACATTGTACGCTTTTCTTTACTTCATAATTAAACAGAATGAATTACATTTTGATAAAATGAGCAACAAAATCCGTACCCTGGACGTTGTACATGAATAATATACCTCAGATACTATAAATATGGTCACTCTGACAAAGGCAATAAAGTTGTATACTTGTTATTATAAATAAACGGAGAAGCTGACTGCAAACCATGCGAGACCATACTCGCAACTCATAGTACGACGTAGACCACTGAACATCCACAAACTTAGTACTTCGTTGGAGGGTGGTAGATTGGAGTTGACCCACCGTAGGTGGGCGTAGGAGGGTGATACTCTGGCTTGGGCTCTGGCTTTGGCTTTGGTGGCATAGGCTTCTTGTGGAAATGGTCAATAATGTGCTTCTTGATCTTACCGCAAAATGTAGTAGACGCTTTAAGTGCTGGAGGGTGGTATATCGGAGTTGTTGATCCACCATACGTCGGGGTCGGTGGGTGGTACTCTGGCGTCGGGTGATGGTACTCCGGCTTCGGTTCTGGCTTTGGCTTTGGTGGGATAGGCTTCTTGTGGAAGTGGTCGATGATGTGCTTCTTGATCTTACCGCAGAAGGTGTCAGACGCTTTGAGCGCAGGAGGGTGGTAGATTGGAGTCGACCCACCATGGGTAGGTGTTGGAGGGTGGTACTCCGGCTTGGGCTCCGGCTTCGGCTTTGGTGGCACAGGTTTCTTATGGAAATGGTCCATGATGTGCTTCTTGACCGGGCCACAGATGGTGGCTGACGCGCACTCAGCTGACTGGTAGTTGGTCTTGCCCGGAACGGTGACGAATGTGCCCTCTGACTGTTGCACGATCATTGAAGGCTCCTGGCCGGGGCATGGCTTGCCAGCAGCGCTGTGGAGCTGCGCGTGGCAGTCCGCACCGTGGAGGTCGGTGGCCATAGGAACGCTGAATGCGCCGGAGCCGTCGAGCTTGGCAACGGCCTTGCTCTCGTACTCGCCGTTGACGTTCTTACACTTGATCGCGACCTGAAGACCTGAAACAAAAAATGGCAAAACAATGTTAGTTCCAGTAGCTAATATAGCTCCAAAGTAGCATTGATGCGTGCAGCTATGTATCCCTGATGAGAGCATACCCTTGAAAACCGCCTCGGCGTTCATGTTCTTTCTCGTGCAGTCGGCGCACTTGGCCAGGCCTACGACGACCGACGTAGGCTCGCCGGACGCCGCGTTCGTGATGGCTATCGCCATCATTACGGCGTAGACGCCGAGGAGAAGCCTGGCAGCCATGGTTGTGTAACAATGGCTGGCTATTGCTTCTAAGGTGCAGTGTGGATGTTTCGGTGAGTGGAAATGAGAGGCAATGCATGGATTATATAGGCGCCGGCAATGATCGATCACACACAGCTCGAAATGACATGACGATCTTGGAGCGATGATTCGTGGTGGTCGCATAATTTTGGCGCCAAATTTGCAGATCGCAAATTAATGCCGCCCTCCATTTGATCAGCCTCCGTCCTGCTCGTGCCTACCGATCGGTTGGTGCGTGTTCGTGTTGTGTAGGTTACGCGTTTGCTGGCTGACATGAATGCTTGCATGCATGCAAGCATCGTAGTGAGTAAGTGCACGTCATGTGGACAAAATTTCCCATGTGCACAAGCTTTTCATTGGTGGTAACGAAAAAGGCAAAGTTGATGTGAAGTCTTTTGTCCGTTGTGCTAGACAATATGCATGGACAATAGTACTTTGTGGTTGCACCAACTGATTTATTTTGGGGACCGGGTGAATGTAGAGGCTGCAGATATACCTAGAACGACACTAAGGCCTTGTTCGGTTAGAGGGGAATGGGAGAGAAAATGAGTGGGAATGAATTCACTACTCTCTAGATATGTTAATTTAATCTCTCTCATTACACTCCAATCCCTTCCCCTTCCCTTCTAAACCAAACGAGCCCTAATAGATATTCCCTCCGTTCCTAAGGGTGTGTTTGTTTCCACTATGGATTATAGGAAAACTAGATTGTGAAAAGCAGTGATACAAAGCTAGAACAATACAGGTAGACTATGATATTGTAGATTAGACATTGTGTGTTGTGTGCGAAAAAAGCTGGAGAGCATAGATTCTGAGATTTTAGTTTTTGGGAGGGTTCAACTAATACAATCTGAAGCAAAATTTGAGCTATTTGTTTGCACTAGCACTACTACAATTAGAGTCCCAAAATCTCTATCGGAAATAAATAGGGTCTAAATTATTGCCATCGTTGATTTCTACATCATCTTTGATCATTAATCTTATTTAAAAGATAAGTTCAAATGTGTAAATTAAATTATAAATTGTGGTTCAAATAACTTAAATGATAAAGTAAATTATAACAAAATATATGATATTCAATAAATGTTTTAAAATAAAAAATAGTTAAAATTGATGTTAGAAGTCAACAATGACAATAATTTAGGTACCAAGGGACTATGTGCAATCGTGCATTTTTGAGCCATGCAATATTGTTGTTTCCATATTAGCTGCTCCTGTACCTCCAGCACAGAATATTACTTCTGCAAACTGCTCAGTTGGTTAGGTTCTTTGTAGTGCAACCAATATATGTTCAAAGTGTAACGACCGAGTTTTCTTACCTTTCGGTAAGACTCGATCTCACATGCTTTCGCCAATCCCAAGAGGTTGACAAGCACATTTATCATAAATGAGCAATCAAAAAACCATAATAGAACGAGTAAACAAAGATAAAATAAATTATTTCAACGAGACCCAATACAAAACTTACTGAACATCTCAAGGCGAAACAAGACTAACGAGAATCCAGGAACTGGAATAGTAGCGGAAACAACAGGCAAGAGCAAGCACTAAGACGAACCTCTTCTTCCACCGGTAACTTGAGTGCAGGAGCGAACCTCAAACCATAGCGGAAAAGCAGACGAGAACAATCTTCTAGCTGACCGCTGAAAAAGAAGGGCGTGAAAAGCTATGAGTTTGTAAATACTCAGTAAACCGCGTGCTACCCAGCAGCAATATATGCATGCAAAGCATAGTTTTATGGATGAAAGTTGGCTCAAGTGCTAAATGCAAGTTTAAACATTTTATTTTAAAGATGCAAGAAGTTTTATTTTAAAACAGTCCAATTTTATTATCTTGCTCCGAAGAGATCTCCGTTATCCCGAATGAGGGTTCATTTTAAATGCCGGTGTAATCTACACACACGGCTACAGCTCAAAGGCCGAGTCAAAAACATTTCAAAATTGTGGCAGAGGGAAGAAAACAAAACTACTCAACGAAGAGCACAACTTAGGGGTGTACATCCAAAAGGATGTGGCAATGCGCATTGACTGCAATTCTGCAGAGTGTATGCACCTGGACCCACGAGAAGTGCCACGCGGGAACCACCGTTGTGATCCCAACGAACACATAAGACCCATCCACAAGCTTTAACTGGCGTTACCCGTTCTCTAGGATAGGGATCCCAGTTGACTACGCTACCAGGTCCTAGAGCTGTGAGGAGCCTACCACTGATCAGGTGAGTTGTCTCGATCTCATGTGGGGAGTCGTAACTCACAACCACACTAACACAGCACCGCCAACCCACGAGTAAACAACAAGTCTCGGCAAGTTTCAAGATCAAGCCTCTGCCTATACAGGGTAACGTGGTATGCATGGTTAGCTATTGAGGGTACAAAGTTCGAAGGACTTAGTCCTTAATTGCCAGGGCAAGTTCTCTTTCTATCCTCAACTCCAACAACCAACAAACCTCTCAAAAAGTCCAAGCCGAAACCTCACATGTACCCGCAAAAGGTACGCCCATAGAGATTTCCCAAGAGTCCCCGCTAAATAGTTTGTATAAAGTTATTTGTAAAGCTCACACATTTGAATCACAGCTCAAAATCATTTAACACAAATTCCATTTCATAGTGACAAGTGTGAAGTATCATAAACATATGTGACTAAGCATGGCTAAGCATAAAAGTAAAATAATAATACTAAAGCAGTCATAAGGCTCATAATATATGGAATGATAAATAGGCTCGGCTTGAGAATTGCAAGCATATTTTAAAATAGTTGGCATACACATTATGGTTTCAAACAAAACATTCAGTTTAAAAACTAGGATCAAAGTTTGGTCAAGGATCTAGGTCCTCGTGCAGAACGGTCTTCAAGAACTCAACAACATTTCCAGCTGGACAAACGGCACGAAAACCGAGTGAGAAACTAAAAAGAACGACTCAACAACTACTAGAACAGACTCTACGAACGGATACACAGATCAGACAAGAATTGGCTCCAAGATATGGTCTCCTGATCGTGCCTCATGGAAAGACACATACTGGGCCGAATGTGTGAGATTCGAGGTCCGAACACAGTAGACAGCACATGTCCAGGGCTCCGGTCACACCATGGCTCGGACAGGAAAGATCTGGGGCTGGGACACAGTCACAGCGGCATGTCCCAAGGCCGGATCACCAACTGACTAGATCGTGAGTGACCTGAGGTTAGGACACAGTCACAGCAACGTGTCCTGGGAACCGATCACCTGTTGATCAACTGCGTGTGACCTAGGGTTGGGACATGGTAATCGGCACGTGACCTGGCACCGATTACCACCCAACCCGATTGCACATGAATTGAGGCACAAACCCGGTCACAGTCGCGTGATCACAAGCTGGGTTACTGCCGAACCGTGGACGCATGTCCAAGTGCTTGGACACAGTGCCTACTGCGTGACCCACAGAATGGTCATCGGCTGCACGACTAGAGAACGAACTGGGGCTTGGACACAGTCACGGCCATGTGACCCAGAGCTGGGTCACAGCCAGACCTCGCACGCGTGTCTAGAGGCCTAGACATGGCGCCGGTTGCGTGACCTGAAACATGGCACAGCTCACCCGGCAGCCCATGAAACAGAGCTCAAACACGGATGAACCTGTGTGACTATGACCTAAAACTAGGCCGATTGCTGCAACACTAATGAAGGGACCTAGATGTCACCTAGAGGGGGGGGTTGAATAGGCGATCCTGAAAATTAACACAAACTTACAGTGGAAATTAAAATTGCCAAAACTAGAATTTCTGGTTTGTAAAACCAGAACTTCCGATTTTGTCTAGATAGCACACTAAGTAAACGCCTATACCGAAACTTCTGGTTTATGATACCAAAACTTTTGGTTTTCTCGGGACAGAAGGATAAACTTGAACTTTGAGAGATTTCTCGAGAAAGTTGCAAAGCACCATTAAAAGAGTACAAAGAACAAGATAGCTACTTGATTCACAGAGAATCAAGGGTTAGTCACAAGCACAACTTAATGAAATAAGAAATGCAAATCAAAGCAAGGACACGAGGAATTGTTTTACCGAAGTTCAACGACTTGCTCCCAAGTCGTCTACGTCTTCGTTGAAGAAGCTTGAGCTGCTCACAAGGACAACTTCATGCCAGGTCTCTTTCAACCACTTCCCTCAAATCACTATCTTGCTTCTTCCCTTGCGGAGGCGAAGCGGGCCTTCACAAACTTTTCCGTGGCACACCACAAGCTTGGTGGCTCACCGGGCGATGCCAAGCCGTCTAGGAGGCTTCATCTCTAAGAGTAACAAATGCTCACGGATTTGCAACTCAATGCTCAAGTGCTCAATGGATGGGAGTGCTCAAATATGCTCTCAAAAAACACTCTCTCAACCCAACACTTATGATTTCTCACAAATCACACAAGCCTCACAAAGAGAGGTTGGGGAGAGCTCTAGAATGCTTTAGCTCAGTTATGGACGTGGGCAACACCAACAGCAACCACTAAGGGGAGAGAGGAGGTATTTAAACCACTCCCTCAAAAAACTAGCCGTTGGGGCTGAAACTGGGAAAACCGGAGCTTTCGGTTTTTAGAAGATACTAGCCGTTAGACACAACCCAGAGAAAACTAGAACTTTCGATTAACCGAACCGGAATGTCCGATTTGGGAACTCCGGCAAAGTGGCGGACATTCCGGAGGATAAAACCTCAAGAGAGGGCTACTCGGACACTTCGAGCAAGTGTCGGACACTCCGGTGGAGACTTAGCTGATTTTGCTAGAAACTGCCAGAATTGGAACTTCTAGTTTGGAAAACCAAAACTTTCAGTTTTTTCTGTCTCAGCAAAACTTATGAAGGTATATGGCCATTGTGTTTCTCTCTTCTCACTTGGGCGTTCATGAGCACTGAGATTATGTTTTAATCTATTTTGCATCCCTCTTAATAGAGCGGCAAACCTATACTCAAGAAATAAATAAAAAGCTATAATGAACACTTGAGCTTCGATTCTTGAATCTTGCCACTTCTTTATAAAATTGCTTCTTGAGGATGAGCTACACACGTTTTGCTTGAGCTACTCCGTTTTGAGCTAGTAATCTTGGAAACTTTCAATCCATGTGAACAATATCCACTAAATGCTTCCAAGATACTTCTTTTTTTCTTTTTCAATAGAATATTGACACTTAGCAAAATATGACTCCTTGTAGCTTGAAAGGTCCATCATGATTCAACTCAACTTGTCCTTCTCCGGTACTAAGGTTCTTCGGTGCCAAGACTTCTTCTTGCCCTTCTCCTTTTCTCGGTCCATCACGACACCGTTAAGTTAATCCTTCACCTTCTCACTACGTGAGTCAAATGTTGCCTTAGATCTTCAATGAATGCTTCTTGAATTCTTTGATGTCAACTTCACAAACCAAGGGCCTTTTGGTTGAGATCTTAAATATAATCCATCATAACTCTTGATCTCATTTTTGCTTAGCACAACCTCTCTTGGCTTCCTTGACATCAACTTCAATATTTGCAAGTCAAGTAGCTTCATGTAGAGATCTTTAATTTAATTCATCATAAGTCTTGATCTCTCTTTTTGCTTGTCTTTGCTTTTCTTGACTTTCTTGACATCCACTTTTAGCATTGCAAGTCAAGTAGCTTCTTGTTGAGACCTTTCTTGAATCTTTAGGCACTCACAGCTTTTAAGCTCATTTTGCTTATTTTTTTCTTCACTTGACTTAGGATGAACACCTCTTCATTCTTCATGTGACAAGTGACCTTTTGATGGGATCTTCACTTAGAGTACACATATCTCTTGATGTCACTCTTGGCTTGTAAGAACTTCACTTTGACTTAGGATCAATGTATTCTTGATTGAAAGGGATATGACAGTCATCATAAATCAAGATATTTCAATACTCTTTTAGGACTAACAACCTGCTCATCAACTCAACAAATAATGTTAGTCCTTTAATCATGTTGTCATTCAATTCACCAAAACCCACAAGGGTGTTGATGCACTTTCAACTAACCGAACATCCACAGAGCACACGACAACGACGGAACTAGGGTCAGGACACAGCCGAACCTGTGTGTCCTAGACCCAAAACTGGTCCGATCACAACAGAACACAGATCGACTGGCAGAACACGATTTGGGGTCTGGACACAACCAAAATGGCGTGCCCCTACCCCAAAACTAAATCAGATTCCACAGCTTAACAGATCGTCGGTCCACAAGATACGATTTGGAGCTTGGACACAACCGATTCAATGTGTCTTTGCCCTGAAACCAAACTGGACACCACACGTGCTACAGACCGACCCAACCAACGGGAAAAGAGAACAAAGGGACAGAAGTGCTCACCAAAACTTGTGCCAAAGTTGAAGCAAGACTGCAAGGATGACGACCGAAGGTGAAAGCTGCGCCGAAACTGGACATGACCGAACGATCCCAAACTTAGGCTCGGTCACAGCCGACTCCACGTGACCTTGGCCTGAAGGGAATGATCTCTGCACACAACAATAAACTTAGACTTCAGCTCCAACTCGCAGCCATGACTTGCGAACTTTGCTAAGTGACCGGAAAGGTGCAGGAACAAGAGAACAAAACTCACCATGGTTTGGTTCAACGAAGAGTCTACAGCATCGTTGACACGGGAAGCTATCTGACGAGACGATCGATGAGCTGACCCCAGGAACGACGGTGTGGACGATTGAACCTGCACACGATACGGTAGCTCGAAGCGAATCCGGCCAATGAAGGAAGGAGGAGAAGTCAACATTCACATATCGAAATGAAACGAGAAACTAAACACACCGAGACTTGAGTAAGTACCAAAGAGAAGCTACGGGAATACAGGCCGAGGTGAAGATAGCGTAGCTCAGATCATGGGTGCCCGGACAGGAAGATGGCGGTGATCCACTGATCTGAAAACAAACACCAACCACGACTTATTCCCAACACAGCAGACCAACACAACGTGGAAATGAAGACAGGGAACACGGTCTCACCAAAGAAACGGCAGCGGTGGTGACAACGACGACGATGGCAGCTCCACCTCAACGATTGCACCTCCTGCCTCTGGCGACAACCATCGGTAGTGCGGTGGCTTGGCAACCAAGATGTGTTCACGCTCTGACGATTTGGTCCTCCTGGCACAGATATAGTTCAAATCTTAACCAACGGAAACGACAACCAAGGAAACGACAGGAACGGAAGAAGCTCACCGAAGATGACCGAGTCGTCGAGGAAAGCCAGCACCAAGGTGGACACCAACATCCCGCAAGGTGTTCCGGTCACATCTTGAGTGCTCGCCCCCCTTCAACCTTGCGCGCACTGGTGAGGCACAACGGCGTCAACGCATCGACCAGCATGGACGGCGATGACGATGGCGTATTCCGATGATCTGAGATTCCAGCACACCTGACAAGGAAAATGATTCACAACTAGGCCCCCAACTAGTAGGTACACGACCTTGGCCAACAAACACAAGAAGATGCTCAGCAACACACCAGATGAAGAGATCGTCAGCGCGCGGCTCACAGAACTGGGCGACATCAAGCTCCGAGACGAACGAGTAAACGACGCTGCAGACGGCAGAGATGGGCGGTGCAGACGACGCAAGCGGTGCGGATCGAAGAGGCAAACAACAGCAGAATGGATCGGGGACGGTTCTGCTCAAGATGACGACGCACGAGGGTGAAACAACGTCGGCGTGGACGAGGAGGAGGACAGGGTCGACTCGGACGAGGCGGGCCGACAACAGGGCTTGACGAGGTCGGCGCGCAGAGAGGCCTCGCAGGACGGGGACAGCTGGACGGAGACGAAATGATGAGCCTGCGGCAAGCAGCCTGGCGCGGCAGGGACGGGCGCGCGTTGAGGCTAGGCGAGGACGACGTGGCACAGACGCGAGGACAACGGTTGCCGTGCGCGGAACAGGTACAGCGTGACTCCAGGCGATGATGTGAAGGCGGGTCAGGGACGACTCGGGGTTGTGTGCAGCACCACATGGGGGCGAGCAGGACGAGCCAGGCTGACGACGAGCGTGTGTCAGCGACTGCACACGGCGATGCGGGCGGTGCGGCGAGGCGCATGCTGGCAGCGCAGCGCGGCTGGCAGGAGGTGCGGCGCAGCGCGGAG